>CM031243.1:27314190-27624190 GCA_018340775.1 Taxus wallichiana var. yunnanensis | reverse complement strand
GCTTTAACTTCGAGTTGAGGTCATAAAAAAATGAGTGTCCCCAATGAAGTTGGGAGGGGGAGCACCTTCTCCCAAAGATCAATATTGTTGGATAAAATCCAATAGTCCCTAACCCAAACTTTACCATTGTCTTCAAAGAACTACGCCACAGCTTCTCCCGATATCGTCCTCTACAAGGGGTTTATCAAAGATCTAATAATCCCTCCAAAAGAATTCTATCACCTTTCCCACTGTTCCATTTAATCTCCCTACTTAGGATCTCTAGAAGAGGAAAATAATTCCAAAAAAAGGATCCCTTAGGGATATTGTCCTGTAAAAAGAAAGTCTCCATTCTTTTAGTATTCCTTAGATATTTCCTTTTGATGATATCAATCCATAGACCCTCTTCATTTATCACTCTCCAACCAACTTTAGCCACGAGAGATTCATTTATAAGTCTCATGTTATTTAATCCTAAACCCCCAAAATATTTAGGCTTGGTCACTTTTTCCCATGCCATAAGAGGAAATTTGAACTTCTCCTCATCCCACTACCCAGTGAACCTTTTTAAAGCTGAAAAAGGGACATGGCATAGATTGAAACCCCTTGAAGAGAGCTTTGGAGAATTTGAATTTTTCCCACTTAAGATAGGAGAATCCCTTTCGAAGTAGATAACTTTTTGGAAACTCTCTCAAGAAGGGTGTTCCAGATGGAATGATTCAGTTTTTTTTAATGAGGGGATTCCCAAATAGGAATCATGAAAATTATTTATCTTACTGACCAAAAATGCGGGCCAATATCTCTTGGAAATGCTCTTCCACATTTATGAAGAAAATAAAACTTTTGAGGAAGTTGAACAGCTAGCCAGAGACCTCCTCATACTCATTCAGAACCTCTTTGAAGATATAGGCTTCCTATATAGATGCCTTCCCCATCAAGAAATTGTCATCCACGAATTGGTTGAGGCAGGTAGGCTGAAGACCATTAGAAATTTTGAGACCTTGCAAGAGGTTAAGGGAAACCACCTGATTGCAAAGTCTTCTTAAATTTTCTGCCATAATCGTATAGAGGAAAGGATAATTTAAAGACTTATGCTAGCATTATAAACATGTGTACTAGTATCCTACTAAAACAGATTTATATGTTACTATTTGATAGATAAAATTAATTTTTTAGAGAACTTTTTAATTAATTGGTAGAAATATAATTCATTTTCTGTTATGACATCCATTAATGTTATGCATTTGAATTTTGATATTGATTTTTATAGACATCATGTATGGGTTTTCATATGCATGTTTACCAAAAACTACACTTCGTGGTGGTTAGAAATATTTTAGAAATTTTTCCAACTCGGTTGTATGAGCTACATGTGCCTTCTTTGGTACCAGAAGATAGGATTTGTTGATGGAATTTTCCCATAGGAATCAATCCTAACACGTCCCAAGTTGGACGTTAGACTATGTATGTGAAAGGTTTTAAAGTATCCTAACGAGTGTCCTCCCCAAATTTGTATCCTATGTATTATGTTGATGTGTTGTGGTGTTTTGACATGTTCCTTTATTTTTGCATCTATATTGGAATAAAATGGAGCCCCAAAATACATCTGCATCAATGAATGCTTCTACTATAAATAACCCACTGACACAAACAATAGAGAATTTTGTTCACATACTTATTTTAGGATAATTATCTCCATTTCAATATGGATGGACTATACAAGGTAGAACCACTTCTAGGTCAAACATTCATAGCTTTAACAACGCAAGAGGGAGTGGAAAGGTATTCAACTTTGATATCATTGGTAAGGATGAAGAAAAAATATGGATTGTTTGTTTTAATGAACAAGTGGATAAGAATTATGATAATATCCCGATTGTAAATGTGTATACAATTTTGAATGAAAGATTGCAGAAGGTGATAAAATATTTAACAATATCCCATCTCGAATATGAAATATTGTTACATAGAATGTCACTCGTTGAATCTTCTTTTGTTTATGATGGATATATTCCATTTAATAAGTTTCCATTTTGATAAGTGAAATCAGAAACATGGAGGAAAAATCAATGATAGACATTCTTGGGATTGTTGCATTTTTGGTGAACTAGAAACACTATTCGTAAAGGGAAGTTCGAAGTGAAGAAGAGGACAATGAAAATTACATATACGTCTTATTGCACCATTGATGTTACACTCTAGGTTGGTTTCTCCATGACGAAGGGTTCTGAAATCTAATGCCTCATTAACTTAGGCCCACATCCTATTATTTCTTTCAAGTGTGTTTTTGTAACTAATTTTATGGAAAGACTTTGGGAAAACTATCAAACATGATAATATTTTTATAAATCCAAGTATTGAAGAAGCAACTATATTGAGAAATTTTTGTGAGGAACATGGAAACATAATGGTGGTTGGTCTCTAACAAGCCATGATGAACTTGGGGTTCGTACTTCTATCCAAACAAATATATCTAAGATAATTGGTGAATCTCTTAGTTTTGAAAAAAAAATTGGATATTCTTTAAGAGGAACTATAGTTTCTATTGATGAAATGGATTATTTTACTTATCTATCTTTCCCATCAATGTCATAGGCAATCCATGTAAGAATAATACTAGAAAGAGCTCTAAAGGAAAATGTATTTTCTCTGCATGTGATATGGTTTCCACGAGCTATGATTATTAGAACTTATTCGGGGTTCAAATTGTAAACCACACTGGAAGTTTATGGGTAACATTTTTTTATGACATGGGTAAATAATTACTTGGTGAAATGGCCAAGGAAACATTCAACCAAGTTCACAAAAATCCATTACGCATATAGCATCTCAAGAATATTATAGCCTTCCACTAGTATTCATTCACATTACATGTGTGAATGGACACATTCAAAAATCCACCCAAGTTGAAATCTAATGTTGTCAAAGAAAAAAATTTGATTATTCTTGGAGAGTAAATTTATTATAGGATTAGTTACTAAGATTTGATTACATTTCTTATTGTATGTGTTTCCCATTTTTCTAATGAACTAAGATGAATATTTTGGAATTGAAGACTATTTTTATATTATAGATCCCTTAATTTTTATAACAAATATATAATATTCACGTGTGGATTTTCCTATTTCTTTAAATGCCTCAACTCTTGTAAATTTATGTGGTAAATTTTTATATTCATGTCATGTTTTGAAATTTCATTTTCCTTTCTATATATAGGTTCTCTATTATTTAATTTGATGTTGAGTGTTTCTTTGATGTGGTTATAACCTTGTAATTTGTGACAAATTTAGAATATTTGACTATGGAATTTTCTATCTACTTACTTATGTCCCTACTCGCATAGTTAAGCTCTTATTCACTATTTTTAGTGTGATTGCAATCTAGAATTTTATGTATGTTTTGAAATATATAATAATTGATTGTTTTATGTGGCACTTTCTATGCTTATCATTAGTATTGATTTGTTTATTACTATTGTAGATGTCAGACCCAAATGTTGTTATTTCTCAAATTGTGACATCATCACAAACTGAAAGATATCAATCCCATGATATTTTGGTCAATCCAATCAATCCAACAGATGATATTGCATGTTACTACGATCCAAAATACATTAATATTCCACAAAACCATTTATGTAGTGATTAATAGTGTGAGAAACCTACAACACATGAAACTATTGTATGCCCACCTCAACAACAAACAAATGTTACTCAGCGTGCACGTTATGCAGAGAGGCATGAAGAAATAAATAGATGGAGAAGAGAAATATATCAAGAGAAAATACAAGAGATAAATAGAAAGAACAAAGAAAGGTATCATGCACAAAGAGAAGAAATAAATAGGAGAAGAAGAGAACTATATGCATCTAGGACTCAATTGTTAGTGAATAATTCCTTTCGATACAACTTGAAGTGCAGGAAAATGATTTTGCGATGGCACCTCACATGTATCTATGAGATGAAACATGTAATATTGGTTATGTTCATTCCTCGACTATCCAACATAATGTTGGCATTAATAATATAGAATGAATTTCTAAAAGGGACAAAGATAATTCCAAATCCCAACTAGTGTATAATCATCCATGCATTACTCGGAATGATATAGGTTCTTTAAGTGCAAAAATATTTGTTCCCATCTATTGAAAAGCCCTCAAACAAACCCTTCTCTTTCCAATGAGATACAAAATTCCACTATGGATCATAACACATGTGATTTACCAAATGATGTGGAATCACACGTAAAATTATCTACAAACATTATGTCCATTCAAAATTCATTTCTCCATAGATTGGATCAACTAGAAGATATGCAAGTGTGTACTATTTGTAAAGAGGCATACCCTAGAATCAAAGTCAAACTAACAAGTACAAGACCATTTTGTATAATATGTTACTTAGAATGTAACGGTCATCACTTTTCATCATGGAATAATATGGACCATGGTGTACAACCATATGTTCTACGAGTTCTTACACAAGTTGAAGAGATGCTTATTGCTTGTGTCAATCCAATAATGCAATTCAACCATGCACGAGGTGGTCAATACAAGTATAGGGGCATACTATAAGTTTTTCGTAAGACGTAACTTAAATTGCTATATATCATCCTCATCGTGTTCGAGACCTTGATATTTTGATCATTATAAGAAATGGAACTTAGTCAAAACACTATGATTGTTTGGTAAAGAGATATTGTGTATTATATACTCTCCGATATAAAATATCCAATGATAGATACTACAAGGATGTTGAATTATGTAATGTTGTAATTTTAGATCTTCCTGAAGAAGAGACAGACATATTTCAAAGCCTCCAATCTATTGAGTCAAAATTGAAGATGACGATAATGTGGATCAACTTCTAGAAGACTCCCTAGCAACAAATATTGAATAAAGTCATCATGTGTTTTGGTTAAAATGGAAAATTCATGTTGTGAAATGGAATAAGTAAGGAACATTAATAAAAATGAAGGACCAGGGGTGATTGAAAAATTGATTGGCCCATAATTGGGTTATCTCTAGTTAATGAATATAACACTGAAGGTTTGTTTGACATGGATTTCCCTACATTTTTTCCGAATGGGGAATCAAAATGGTTGAAACCTTGAATAACAAAGTTGTGTATTCATTAATATGCTCTACATTTTATGAAATACAATGACAATAGGTTTGGTAGCCATCCAATATTTGGGTATTTCTTATTGAACCTTATATTGAGGCACCAAACACCAGCCACACCTCGTTGTTTTTGAAGAAAAATGTAGTTGTAATATTCCTACTACTATTGAATATCTCTACCTCCATCTTCAAGAGACGTCAGATGACAAACTTCTAGATAAAGTAATGTGTTATGCAACAAATATTAGAGGTACTAGGGCATATTGGAGAACATGCAAAAATGAATTGATAGACATGATTACACAACTAGGGTGCCCAACATTCTTCATTACATTAAGCATTGCTAATACCAAATGGCCAGACCTACATCAAGCCATGCGTAGCTCACCCTCAACTAATGGCACAAATTATTACCAATGGAGGAATACAAATATTATTACAAATCCACATATTGTTGTTATGTATATGCACCACCACTTCAAGATTTTCATTGATGAGGTCCTCATGAAGCAATTCAGTAAAATAGAGATTTGGTCAAGGTATGTTATTTATTTTCTTCATTGATGTAAAATATAATACATTCAAAAAAATTTATTAGAATGTATTCGATGTAGAATTCATGTATATTCATGATGTTGGACACTTAAATGCTATTACTAGCTCTATCCATTTTTTGTAGGAATGAATGGAAGTATCGATCATCAGTTCATAAACACATGGTTGTTTGGCTCAAGGATGCCCCGGATGTCAAAAATATGGATTGGAATGATCTGTTGCAAGTTGCAAAGGCAAAAGAATATTATGATAATTTTATTAATGCATGGAATCTAAGAGAAGAGCATCAAAGGAATAACCAATTTTCTAGATCTATTAATGATGACCATTATTTGAAGGACACATCACAAATATTGCAGTCTAATATAAGACATTATTATGAAGAGATTGTTAATCATGTTAAACAACATAAGAAATGCACCTTGGACACATGCTTGTGAAAAAAGGCTACATATATATTTGATAATATAAAGCTCCATGGGAGCTACAAACAAAATCAAAATTGTTCATAGATGAGGAAGGCCAAAAAAATATCTTCCAACATGTAATGATGATAGAATCAATGTACACAATTCTGATATGATTTCATTGTGGATGGAAAACATAGACTTTCAACCTATCCTTTACCACCAAGTGGTTTTAAATTACATTACAAAGTATGATGCAAAAATAGAAATAAGTTTAGAGAGTTATCATGATATGCTGACGCATGTTACTCCTACCAGTCATTTACAAGAACCAAAATTTTGTGCATGCCAAAAAATTGTTATAGACACAATAGAAAAGTAGATATTGGTGCACAAGAAACATGACATATGCTATTAAAACTACCACTTGTGGAATGTAGTAGACAATTTATTACTCTTAGTGTTGGTCAAAGATTCTATAGACGTGTCTAGCTAAAATTTGAGGATGATTCATCTGATTCAATTTTTTTACATGCTTACATACATCATCCTTCACAATTAGAAAATATGGAAATGTTGGATGTTTCCAAGTCATGGTCATATTCTCCAAACCGTAAAAAAAAACAATGGAAAATTAAAAACAACAAGCTATAGTCCACGTATGGCTAAGATTTTATTCCATCCCTGATAAAGAATCAGATGAATATGTGGAATTTTGTTGGAGTGAGATTCTACTATATAAACCCTTTCAAGATTTTTATTTGATATAGGCAACACAAATGAAGAAATAATTCTCTCTTGGGAATGTATAAGAGGTACATACCATGCATGGCATATTAATCACATGCAAACATCACCAACAAATAGTGATGAAGTTGAAAATAACCTTGACGACAACCCAGAGGTAAGTACTACAGAGATGCACGAGTAGGAAGTAATGTCTAGATTGGTTCCTCATAATGACATGTAATTTTCAGATATTGAGCTTTTTAGTCATCGATAATATTACCTGGAACATGATTGGAGTCAAAATTATTTACCATCACCATTACATGATTCATGTGTACATTTTCTAAATAGCATCCGTTGCTCAATACCAATAAACAATACCACTAGAGGATCCCTTTTCCATGTGGGAAGTTTATCTAAAGAGCAACATATTGCATATTCTATGGTGGTGGGTCATTGTGACCATGTAGGGGATCAAGAGCCACTAAAAATGATTATTCAAGGAATAGTTGGAACTGGTAAATCATATCTAATCAAGTGTATCAGGAATACATTAGACTCTCGCTCAATAGATGGAAAAATCCCTTTATTTCTCCTTGCTCCTATGAGAGTTTTTACTTTCAACATACAAGGTAGAATGGTACATACTGTCCTTAGAATCCCAATTAGAAATGTTCATGCTTTGAAAGGACACACATTGGAAATATTTCAAGAAGAAATGAAGCACGTACGTTACATTATCATAGATAAGATGAGTTTTATAAGGCCAAAATGTTTTAAAATATCAATGATCGACTCCAAAAAGCATTTCTTGCACATGCAACTGAACCATTTGGTGGTAGATCAATGATTCTTATTGGTGATCTTGCTCAACTACTACCTGTAAAGGACATCCCTATATATGTCGGTAATATTGCATCGTGTTTCTACCCTCCACAGATTTTGGATTTTTTTGCAACTTGATTTCATTTATGATAGTCATAAATTCATTACATTTATCTCTTCTTACACGAGTCAATTTACACCGATTTCAGGAAACAAAATTGCGAGAAGACTTTGGATACTTTCAACATTGTTATTACCTTGGAGGTAATATTTCGACAATAGGGAAATGATCCACAACAAATCATCTTTTGAACGATGTTGAAAAACATTAGAAATGTTGAACCTTATTTTCATGATTGGGAAATACTCATGAAGTAGATAAATGAATGTTTTAGCTTGATGCGTAAGGGAATCCTTTGATTTAGAAATCCATTTATATGCAACAAACAATTTTTTTCATCTGCATAACAATAAAATTCTTAAATATTTATCAAGGATCGTTGCACGAAGTAGTGTTGAATATACAAGGTGCTCGTGGATTAGAATATGTTGATGATGACCAATTGGATAATGAAGTTCTTTTATGTATAGATCAACACATTATATTATAGTGTAATTTCTATATTTAAGTTGGATTAGTGAATGGTTCTCTTATTACCATACAAAACATTATCTATACCATTGGATCAAAACCACCCACCTTTCCCATGTTTGTAATAGTATATTTTGAAAAAATTATTATTCCTCCATGGGATCTAATAAATCCAAAATCAGTTCCCGTAATAAGAGGTAATCATAAATAGGTTCTCGCTGAAAATGGCTTGGGAAATTACCTTACATAAGTCTCAAGGATTCACTTTTCCTAAAGAAATAATAGATATTACAGATGTGGAGTGTAGTAATTTTAATACTCTTAGAACAACATTCTAATCCCATGCACGCCACCTATCACCCAACAAAGCGTTGGGTGCTCACACGAGGCACGCGCGGGTGTCGAGCCCCTCCTTTATGTGATTCTTGTGAGAATACATCATCTATGACATATACTTAAGTGAAAAATAATGGGAAGGAACCATGTGTTCATTCTAAGAACCTAGGATGAGTTATCATATCACTGCATCCATAAAAGAGAAATAACAAACAACATATAGAAATGAAACACAAAAAAATGCATTAGACTTAAGCTCATGAACACATATATAATTTAGAACAGAACCTTCCATTCATATTAATGAGTTCAGTAACCACATTACATTCCTTGAGGCCATAACAGACCCATATAACAATGCAGAGCAAGGTCATGCATCAAAAACTATACAACGCATTTCACATTATAAGGATAAATACGAGACCCATCCCTCTAAATATGCCATCACTCCTATATTTTCTCTAATCCCAACCCATAGAATCCTCCATGATATTTCTGCAGAGCTTCACCTCTTTTCTAGCACACTACTCTCTCTACATCTCTTCTCGTGTATCTTTTTCTAGTCCCCTTCTATTAGTTGTGCACCTCTATATATAGCTTTTCTACCTTCACCATCATGCCTTTTGAGGTAACATATCAGCTGCCAAGTGTCCAAGTGGTCATCCAATAGAGGATGCCTCCTTTGATCTGAGCTCTCCACTCTTTGCAATGATGTTCTTCTGGAACCTTCCATCGCATGCATATAATATTCCCTTTTTGATCCTACTGACTTCCAAGATGGAACTTTATCCACTCCACATGCTAGAAAGGTTATCTTTTTCTCATGTGTTGTCTAGAATTAGGAATATGGATAAGTCCCAACACCTTCTTGTCTTACGCACACACATCGTGTGTTCGCTAAACTCTTCTAAAACCCCGCCCTATGCACCTTCAACGTACATGCCCTTCTTTATATATGTCTTGAATGCCCATGTGCCTTCTCGTACTTAGCCAATATTCTGGGGCCCAACATCACCCCAAACTACACCTGTTCTCCATCCTCATAAACACTTCTCTTTAAAGAATAAATAATGGCAGGATCTAAATAGGGAAGAAATAATGAAGGAATGAAGAATTGGGAGAAAGAATGAAAGAATGGGGAGAATGAAGAACAAATTCTTATATTTGAATGAGGAGAGGAAAGTCCTTCCCTATTTCAGCCTCTAGCTTCTTCTAAGCATCAACCTCATTCTGCACTTGCTAACAAAGGTCTCTGACTAAGGTGCTCACCTCCTCAAAACTTAATTCCTCACCTTTAGTGCTCATGGTCTCAACAATACTTTCTAACTATTTTCCCAAGTCCTCAAGTGCATCCATCCTACGGGTGATCTAGGGGTATAACTCCTTTAGCCAAATTTTGATCGATCCTCACAAGGTCTTGATAGCTTCTGACTTCTTTTCTACCTTGGCTAGGATTTTATCTCTTTCATCCTTGTTCCCCTTATTCTTTTCTTGAAACTCCTTGAGTTTCACTCATGCATGGTGACCAAGATACTTGCCACTCTATCTCTATCAATGTAGTTGTCATATGCAGCTTTTGTGACTTGTGCGGCGGTCTTTACCTCTATAAGGAGTGTAGTATATCAAGCAACAATATTGGCAACTTTCATCTTCTCTTCCTTCTCTTAGTGCGCCAAAACTTCTTCTATAGACTCTAAGGAAAGTGGCTACCTTTCTATCATGAAAATGTGGGTCAAATCCTCCTTACACTGCAAGGTTGATTCATATTTTTGATCAAAGTGGCTCTAAGTCAGGATGCTTTAAAACAATAGCACCCATAATCATCTTAATGTTCTTTTTCAGCTTGCATACCCTTGCCTTCTCCTCTTTTAGTTCACCCCTTAATTGCGTGTTGATAAGCTCTTCCTGCTTAAATTCCTTTCTCTTCTCAATGAGCTCCTTCTTTTCCTTCTCCAATTCCTCCTCCAGGAATCTCACTTTGTCATTCCTTCCAAATAGTTTGGCCTCAACCTCAACTAAAACTTTGTTGAGCATGTTGCAGACCTGCTCATCGATAATTGTTGAGCATTCACCAAGTGATGTAATCCTTTTTTCTCGGCAACTTCATCAGCGCTCTCTAACTTACTTTGAACTTAGGTTCATCTACATGAGACTCAAATGCCCAAGATAGCATATTCCTGGTTCAGAGGATATGTGCCTTCTTCATCAAATGATGACATAGCCAGGAGTTGCTCCATTGGTATGGTGATTTGGAAATACATGTGTAGCACCTTTTTAGGATCATTAATGTATCCCATTCCCTACTCTTGTGCCACCACTATGCCTTTCCCACCTATTTTTGCAACTTTTGGGAAGTTTACCACTAAATTGGGATTCCCACCCATGTTGCCATACTCCTTCCCAATGCTTTCTTCTTCCATCTCCTTCAAAATTTCATCCACGCTCCACTCCAACTCTTGTTCCACCAACTCCTTCATGATGCCTGCCACTTCTCTCTCCACAAATTTCTCTACTTTCTCCTTGGTGAGGCTTGGGGTTCCTTATTTTTGGTGCTTACTTATTCACTCATCCCCTTGCCTTGATCCTTTGCTTCTTCCTCGTCATTCTCCTCATCTCTCTCATCATTTTTTTCTGTTCATCCGATTCCTCCTTAGAATCATCTATATAATACACTAGATGGTCTTCACCTTCTTTAGGATTTTCATCATCCTTATCACCAATGTAGGCATCTAGGCTTTTATCTCCTCTGCGTCTTCCTCTTATATTGCCTTTTGCTTCTTCCTAACTATTGATTCCAGATAGGAGATTCTTATTTCTCCTTTTCCCTAACAGTGACCTCTTTGTTAGTGATTCTTCATGGTTGAGGGCTCTTCATGCTCCATTGCATCTTCTTTCGGGGTATTCTCTTGACCAGAGACTTATTTTTGTGTGCGTAAGTGTTAGGCCTCGCGATTGTTTTAGGCGTGTCCACCGATTGTGCGCAGTCTTCACACTTGGTGCTTTCTTCTCCTGCACTTCTTCTATTTCCCTCTTTTTTGGTGTGGATTTCTTCCGACCTGTAGGGTCCTCTAGAATAGAGATATCACTCTCTAGATAGGCACCTTTTTCAAACTTTGGCCTTATGTGAAGATATAACCTCGATGCAGCCCTTCCAGTGATTGACAATGTTATTGGATTCATAATTTGAACTTCATGGGAGACATACTTCTCCATGTGTGTGTGCTTCTTATGGTACATGATATTTTGATGCAACTCCCGGTGTTCTTGGTCCACCTCACTAAGATTTAACCTTAGTATTTTGACCTCCTTGAACTCGTTGATCCCTACCTAGAAGTATTTCACGATGAAGGAGAAGGGAATCTTGCGCCATGGTCTCTTAGTCTCATTTGTCAAAGTGAACTGCCAATGCAAAAGTGTTGGTAAACTACAAATTATTCTTCTCCATCCATGAGCATGGGCAACTACTTTGGGATCCTCCACTCTACCCCGAATGCGTCACGCATTCATTTATACCACTTCTCCAGGTGCACCTTATGAGTGACCGTCATGGTTTCACAAGTATAATTCTTGAACCTTTTCGCGGGTGAGGAGTTATCTTTTGGGTACTCCCAAACAAATTTCTCTAGCCCATCTGGTACTCCAATATTTAAAAATACAATGGTGAGGAGGATGTTACTGAATAGTATCTTCTCTCCTTCCTACACATTGCTTATGATTTCATCTACAATAAAGGAGAACAAGTTATAGATGGTCCTTTCGATATTTTATGACATACATTCAACCATGCCTTGTTCACTTGTGTCCATATTTCTTGATCATTAAGCTTTGTGACCAAGCGCGCAGCCATCCTCATAACATGTTCTAGAATTTATACAATGTCAAAGTACCATGAACCCTTTTTTTAGTTAAAATTTGCTACTGTTTCCTTGATAGCCTCCTTATCACTCATATCATCATCTATGGATTCCCCTTCACAATTTAAGCCAGTGAACTTGGATATAAACTATGGTGTTATGTGCATTTTATGGCCTGCAAAGTCGAAATGGTCTTCATGCATGCGCGATATCAACCATTGATAAAGGCACTTAGTCTTGCCAAAGTAAGGTAACTCATATAGTTGTAATAGCCCTACCTTTTCCATCTTTACTTTCACCTCGTCATTATATATTGGAATTCCATCTAGTGTCCTCTTGTTAGTTAGATGAACAAGCTCTAGTGTTGTTTCTTTCTTTGTAGTGCTCGTGTGATGGTTATAATCACTCATGGTCATCTGTCTCAAGTGTGACACCCACTTGTTTCCCAACAACACTCCATCTGGGTACTTGAATTTCTGCATACCATTCCTCATTGGAGCTCACGATGGTAGTGGTTTGTTTTCCTTTGCCCTTTCCCTTTTGTTTCTTTGGTGAAATGGTCACCTTATTTGGTGTCATTATTTTTATCGGTTTAAAAATAACACTCCTTGCTCTAATATACTACTCTGCTCAATCCCAAAACTCAACTCCTAGAATAAATCCTTCTATGTTTGTGCCCTAGCTGCCAAACCCTAACTAGGAAAACCTTCCACAAAGCAGCATACTTCAAACAACCTTTTCTCATGCCCATGTACTCCTTCCTCCTAGTTTTCATATCTGCTCTATTCAAACACTTATATTTCTTGGATTCTTCTTCCTTCGCACAAATCTCTCCAGATGCCCTAGTTCATAAAAGTGCTTCAAATTTGTAATAGCAAGGTAGAATAAAGACTTTCCCGACCTCATGTTTATAGTTTTTTCTTCCCTCCAGCAATAAATGCTATATCACCTACTAACGTACTTAACATTAAATGTGACTTTTTCCACTGGGCTGAATTTAAGCACCCTTACCACACACCCAATATTGCATGATAAACCTTTTATAACCTTCGACATTCAAAAATCCAATATGACCGAAGACTCTTATGCGAGCATCTATAACATCAAGTCACTTCTTTTGTCATTTACCTAATTTTTTCCCTCTCCTATCTCATGTTGTTCCTGCTCTCTTCATACTCTGTATGTGGACTTTGTTACATCCTTCTTGACACCATAATTAATTATCCACCATTTCCCCACACGCTTTCTCAACTTATGTGCTTCCTTCTATTGGGCCACTCAACTTGTATTACTGGCTTATACTTTCCTTTGCATTACACCACCCCACACTAAAACAAACGTGTAGTCCTCTGTGCATACACAACCTTGGAAACATAATGTGGTCACCAGTGCACAAGGCACAAAATGAAACAAAGAAAGGAAAAAGCAATGAGAAAGGGAAACACAAGAAAATAAAAATCAATAAAGGGAAATTCTAAGCTAACTGGCAATATTTCCTTATTTACAAACACCAAGAAGACTTATTTATAGTAGGGCTTCATCCTACTCCCATTGAAATGACCTGGTAATCTCATCCCATCTAGCGCTTATAGCTAGAAAACACCTAAATCAAGAATGTACGAGATGATGTAGGGTCCCAACCAATGGACTTTAAACTTCCTAGGATGACATAGATACTTGGAATCATACAAAAACACCATCTTCCCAACCTCAAACTGCTTGTTCTTGATATGGCGATCATGCCATGCCTTTTGTCTTTCTTTCTCTATCTTTCGACTTCATCTAGCAAGTGATATCCTCTCATCTAATTGTATAAACTTATCAATCCTATCATCTAGCACTTTATCATCATCTAACCCTCCTATGCACACTATACGTAGCGATGGTAACATGAATTCAACTACATCAAACACCAATTGAAATAGTGTCGCCTTATTCAACCTCTTGTAGGTTGTCTTGTATGCCCATAGAATGGATAATAATTTGTCATCACAATCTTATCTTCCAACGTCAAAGATCTTAGTCAATGTGTGACTTATTATTTTGTTAAATGCCTCAGTAGTTCCATTCACTGTGGGTGATAAGGGGTAGTCTTGTGATGGGCCACCATAAATTCTGCTAATAGAATCCTGACCATTTCATTGAGAAAATGTGTACCTCTATCACTTGTTAAGATTAAAGGACAACCATATATGTTGATTATGTTCTCCCATAAAAATCTAATAGTTGTCATTGTGGTACAATCCTTTGTAGGCACTGCCTCTACCCATCATGTCAATTAATCAGTGTAAGTAATGATATACCACAAACCAGTCCTTCACGTAACTAGTGAAATTATCCCTACAAAGTCAATTTCCCATTTTTCAAATGGTTCAGTGTTGGCTATTGGTCACAAGGGAATTTCATCCCTCTTCCCAAGTTTTCCAAGGTGATGGAAATGGTCAAAGGCCTTGCAAAACTCAATATAATCTTGGTAGATGGTTTCCCACCAAATCCTTGCAAGTAGAATCTTACATGTGGTGGGTAGAATTTTGTGCATAGTTTCCTCCTACAATCCCACCATGTGCTTCCTCCATTTCCATGTGCTCATGTTCTAATATGCATCGGTGCAGAACCTCATCATGACCTAACTTATATAGGTCTCCACTAATCAACATGTAGGATACGGTGTGAATTGTTAACTACTTCCTCTCTAGAGCCTTCATCCCTTCCGGTGCCACACCTATTTTCAAGAACATTGCAATATCTTCCAAGTCTGAGGGTGTGCGTCATAACCTAAATAGTTGCGCATCTGGAATGGTATCCTCAATGCTTTATGCATCCTCCCTTGAGTTAATCCTTGATAAGTGGTCAGGTCCTAAATTACTCTTCCTGGTTTTACAACCACCGTAAACTCAAACTCTTGGAATAATAGGATCCAACGGTATATGCACCCTTGCAAAATGGACTTATTCACCAAGTATTTCAATGTCACGTGGTCCATGTAGAATATAAAAGGTGTTTCCAATAGGTACTTCCTAAACTTGTGTAGTGTGTAGATCATAGACAACACCTCATGCTCAGTAGTTGTGTAATTTTGTTTTGTTGATGTCAACTTCCTACTGGAAAAACACAAGGGGTGATCAACAATCCCCTCGCTAGGTTGTGCTACTATTGCTCCCATAGTTGTCCCTAAGACATCAACATGCACATGGAAAGGCTTATCCCAAGAAGGAAAATGTAGTATGGGCATCGTGACAAGCCTATCCTTCAAAGTGTCAAATGCCCTCTACGTCACCTCTCCCCAATGAAAGTCACTCTTGTGTTTTAGCAATTCCTCTAAGGGCGCAAAGTGATATTGGCATACCCCTTGATGAATTTCCTATAGTACCCATTATGTCTAAGAAATCTGCATATTGTGCTTTGATTATTAGGCTCCCCTAATCCCATAATAACTACAAATTTGGTGGAATTCACTAGTAAGCCTTATTTTCATATAATATGTCCTAACAGTGTCCCAAATGGAGTAGAAAAGACACATTTCTTAATGTTGAGGGATATACTTAATTTCCGACATCTCTCAAACATTAGCCTTAAATTATCACAATGGTCTTTCACAAACCCATACAAATTCTAGTCATCCACGTAAACTTGAAGAAATTTATGGATGAAGTCCTAAAATGATTGTACCATGATGCATGATAATTGGGATTATCCATTCTGATTCTTCCACTTCCTGAATGATACCAGATGCTATCATCTTGTCTATTTCTTCCATGACCCATACATGCAAATTTGGATTCATCGATAATGCCTCTTCTGATTCAGGCGTGCACCTTCAACTTGATCTTCATCTCCCCCAAGGAATGGTGGATTCCTTTGATTTCATGGTACCCGTAAGGGAACAAATCATAAAACTCATGCAACAGATCCATGACCTTTAAAACTTCTTTTTCGACTAGTAGTCCCCAATGATAGCTTCCTTAGGTTCTTCCTCTATCCCAATGTTAACCTTGTTTATTTTTAAGGGCTCATGGTAGGTGTGTGCTCGCTCATCAGCATTATCCATGACTTTGTGCATACCTTCAGAATGGTTAAAATCCAAAGTTTCCATCTCTTCACCATCTACTACATAGACCATTTTTCCTTTTTCTTTTTCCATGCACGCACACTCAAGTTATAATTGCTCGATTCTTCTTCGCCGAGGCGCGCGTTTCCAAATAAGGCACACCCAATAATTCCAGAGTAGCCTATATTTTTCAATAGCACTATCTCCCATTGTTAGGCATTTGATTACTTGTAACGCCTTATCCATTGATGGCTTGGTACTCCTATACTCGAAAGCTTGAATGATATTAACCACCAACTCCTCCCAATTACCTATTTGACAACGCATCTCCGGATGAATATACCATGCATATGAGTAACCTTGTAAGGTGGAATACAACTTATACACCCATAACGAATGTGGTAAAGCTTCTACACTTCCCATCCAGGCCTTCTCACACACTTGGACATGAAATGAGGCAGTCTCTTTACCATGGTAGTCTTGTATGACTATGGCACGTTACTCTGGAGAACCTTACGAAAATATGATTCTTACCTCGCACCATTATAGGAGTCTCTCCCGATGTGTAGCCCACCAGGTGTGCTATATTTCGAGTAGGTTATAACTAAGCATTCCCCTTCTCTCGTCCTCATTCTTCCACTGAGCTTTCATTTCTCGCAATAAAATTTTAGGGTATGCCCCTCCAAAGTAACTTGGCAACTTCTTTCCTCCTAGGTGCTTAAATGAGCGCGCCTTCATTACCCTTGTTATATATTCTCTCAAATTTTTCCCAATCAACTCATAATTCCCATACGCCCAATTGTCACATGCCATGCTAGTGGTATCACTCAAGGACTGAGCATCTTCAAATTAGATAACTTCCTCCGTGGGATGAATTATCTCAGGATCTTTGATGGAGTGCACATAGATTCTATCGAGGAATTCCTCTCATAAGGGCTCAGTATAGGACGTTGATTTCCCATATGTTAAAGGGATAATCACCCTTTCTTACTTGTTCTCAAAGCTGATATACCCCTTGTTAAACTGTAGGTTGGCATTATTCTTATAATACCGCATCCAAGTAATGCTAGGAAATTATCCACCTTGGGGAGTGCCAAGACTTCAAATTCCCCAGTGAACTTAGCCCCTTGAATAGTGATAACCGCATCCTTCAAGAATCCAATGGGCATTTCCTTTGTCTTGTTTGCCATATACAAAAATTCAAATATGGTTGTAGTGCGGGTCTTCCCATTTGATGTCAGGCATCCAAGGTAAGAACATTGACCTCTACTCCATTTTTGATGAGGCTATTAATCAAAAGCCATCGATCAACAACTACATTCAATGTAATTTCCGTATCATATTCAAGGTTGTGAGGAGGAAGATTTTCATGTAAAACCTGCCTTTGTGCTCTACTCCAATGCGTGGTACCTTCTCCCTTATCCATTCTCCTAGCAAGGGAATAATATTCTCTTGCCTTAACATACTTTCTTGACCTCATCCAGGTCTTCCTTTGGAACCTCGACATTCTTCCTCTACTCTAATTTCTTTGATTTCTCCTTTAGACATTGGATCTCCCTTGTAAACTCGAATCACATCTATATATTCTTGATACACCTCCTTCGATGAGTAGTATCTGGATACTTCCCATGTACCACTTCCACTCTTGAAACTATTTTCCTTTGCCTTGGCATATCCCTAGTGCATGTGGCCTCTACTCGCGTCATCACTAGTAAAATTTCTAGCCTTGACTCATGCGTCACTCTTGGAATCCACTATGAATCATATTTCTTGATGCTCACCATCCCACCACCTTTTTCCTTTCAGTGTTGTTAGTTCATATACTCATAAAGATCTCGACACTCTTCATACTTATGTTTCTTCCGGCACCACGAGAATTGTAACAGATCAGGACACTCACATTTGTAATGCTCTATAGATCCATAATTATAACAGGTTCCTCACGGGAATTCACTTCTTCCTCCGCCATGGTTAATGCGAAAAGGAAATCCTCTATGAAAAACCTCTTCCACGCACTCCTCCATTTGTGCGCCCTTCATAGTGATGATCATCATCCTTGGAAGTGATTGAAAGACTATTCTAGCACACACTAAGATCAATAGCATCATGAATCTAATCAATCAGTCTACAATCCTTAGTATCATAGGTTGTAGAGGTACATATCTTATAATAGCAAGAAACATTCTTGTGGATTGTGCGCTATAGTAGAGGGCACCTATTTGCATCATGATCCCCATAGAAAATTTCACAGTCTACCGCCATATCGTGTCGAATTTGAGGGAAACTATCCTTTACATGCCCTTCCACTTCCCAGTCTATACACCAAATCCCACTACAAACTTCATACGATGAGTTTGTAGATAATTTCTCCAACTGTTTGGCCATTACAGTAATTTGAGGATCCGTAAAAGGGCTAACACTAGTAACAACATTCCTAATAGCCTCGGCATGTAAGGCATCTTTCAATTCCTTGCGCGGGTTTGTGAAAGTATTATGTGATAGATCCCTCCTAAAGGGTGTTATTAATCCTCCAAAAAACCATTGAGAATGTTGAGAAGGGTGGATTTCATAAGATATTTTTGACAAGAGAGTCTTGAAACATGCATCATACTCCTGTACACTCTCTACCATTCCTTGTTGGATCTCCTTTAAAGCACTGATGCTCTTCTACTCAAATTTTGGGATATGGAACTTTGCTAGGAAGGTGTTCTTCAATGTAGTGTAGTCTACCACCATTTAATGGGGGTCATACTTTTTATACCAACTATGCATGCACCCTTATAATGTTGTTTCAAAATGACTTGCCTTTCACTATGGGGAAGTGATCCCTTTCACACGCCATAATAATTCACACTTTTGAACATACTTTGCAACATATTCAATACCCCTATAGTCTGGTGAGTGCAATGAAATCTCAAAACTACTTATGGAGGTGGCCGAGGCCCTTGTCCTCCTGATCTAGAGCCTTGGCTCCCTCTAGTGTTTCCTCCTCCACTAAATCCACTTGATCCACCAGGTCTGCTCCTCTTGACCCACCAGATTCTCTAGATCCACTAGGTCCACCAGGTCCTCCAACCCTTATACCACCAGATCCACCTCTTGTAACTGAGAAAATGGCCTAAAGTGGTCACACCTAGTGTTCCCAATGTTCCACTGAATTGTGTGCCAATGGTTTTTGATACTATCTCACTTCCCGATTGTGTGTCGCGCGCCACTCCAATACATGATACCCAAAGCTTTCATACTTACACCTTGTCCAAAAATTCCTCCAAATTCCAGAATGGTTTACGTAACCATGGATGTTCCAAATAATAAATTATATCTCCTGGGCGCATATCAGTTACTCCCACTGATACCAACTAGGTTAACAATACTTCTCCCTTGTCTTGAAAACCAAGTGCTAGGGGTTAGTCACTAGGTGGGTTTAGATGCACACTGACAACTCTCCTTTCTCCATGCAACAAACTCTCATCGAGAATCTTAAGGGGTCTCTCTCACCGCTTTCCAAGATGGGGTAACATAAACTACTCAGGTTCCACGTCCTCTACGTGAACCTCAACTCCTTCCCATAAATTATTCCTCCATATATCCATCACACTTGTAACCTCACATTTTCTATTCATTTCCCTTTCACGAGCTTTGCTATACTTGAGTCATCTCTCTTTCCTTTCATTTTCATCTATAATGTCTGCCATCTTCCTCCACCCTAGCTTCCTCTCCCAATGCTCAGAGAAGCTTAGTTGACCATGGGAAATGCCTTTAACTTAAGGTAATGATCAAGATCTTCATAGCCAAAGGAATAACATGAAAAAATGATCCCCCGGGATCCCTCGAAAACTTTTGGGAAAGAATACGTAGAAATGGAATATTCTAGAGTATAACTGGTCAGCACTCCTTTCCACCAGTGATCAACAACATGCGTCCAAGTTAGATCTACGTCCTACAAACATCTAATAATCATCTTAGGCCCATACGCGTGATTTATAGTACCGGTTTCATCTAAATGCATATATTTAAATCCATTCATATATTTCCACTAGAAAGCAAAGTAGAAGAATGTCTCATACAACTCATGGTACATGTTCTCTTCTACCCATCTACGTGCATCAAACTCAGGTCCAATGCTAAATATTTAAGAAAATTTATCTTCCATGCTCTTGAACCATCCTTCAACACTTTCCAAGGTCGACATTCTATCATCATGCATCACGGGGACAACGATGTATTCCATTCCTCATAATAAATTTGAAAATATGTCCCAAAGTAATAGACCAAAGATGTAGTCATTTTATACCCTTAGAACAACATTCTAATCCCATGTATGTCAACCTATCACCTAGCGGACCTTTGGGAGCTCACCCGAGGCACACGTGGGAATTGAGACCCTATTTTATGTGAGTCTTGTGAGAATACATCATCTATGATAGATACTTAAGTGTAAAATAATGGGAAGGAACCATGCATTCATTCTAAGAACCTAGGATGAGTTATCATATCAATGCATCCATAAAAGAGAAATAACAAACAACATATAGAAATGATTCATAACACAAAGGAAATGCATTATAATTAAGCTCATGAACACATATATACTTTAGAACAAAACCTTCCATTCATATTAATGAGTTTAGTAACCACATTACATTCCTTGAGGCCATAATAGACCCATATAACAATGCAGAGAAAGGTCATGCATCAAAAACTATACTACGTCTTTCACATTACAAGGATAAATATAGACCCATCCCTCTAAATATGCCATCACTCCTATATTTTCTCTAATCCCAACCTATAGAATCCTCCATGATATTTTTGCAGAGCTTCGCCTATTTTTCAGCTCACTACTCTCTTTACATCTCTTCTCTTGTATCTTTTTCTAGTCCCCTTATACTATCTATGCATCTCTATATATAGCTTTTCTTCCTTCACCACCATGCCTTCTGAGGTAACAAATTGGCTGCCAAGTGTCCAAGTGGTCCTCCAATGGAGCATACCTCCTTTGATGCAAGCTCTCCACTATGTCAAATTATGTTCTTCTGGAACCTTCCATCACATGTATGGAATATTCCCTTTTGATCCTATAGCTGCCAGGATGGCACCTTATCCACTCCACATGCTAGATGGGTCATGATTTTCTCATGTGCTGTCTGGAACTCAAAATATGGCTAAGTCCCAACACCGTATTGTCTTACATGCACACCATGTGTTATTCTAAACCCTGCTAGAATCATGTCCTATGTGCCTTCAATGCGTACACCCTTCTTCATAATGGTCCCGCGTGCCCACACACCTTCTCTTACTTAGCCAATATTATGGGGCCCAACATGGAGAAGCTCGGGATTAAATTTCACAACATTATCATGAGTTACGTCCATTAAAACTTTGAGAATATCTCTTCCATTCTCTTTTGAATGCTACTCTGAAATCAAAACAACAAGGTATGTGAAACAAATATTGGTCGAAGAGAAACACCTCCGCATGTTGTCTTCAATTATTAATAGCAAGTATATCTCTACTAATTATAACTAAATTACATTTTTTTCCATTCTTTTCAAGTAAAAATTTTTCATTCAATTGTTTTACATGAATGCTTGTCAAACTAATTATAGAATACATTTCCCACCAATCTATGAAACCAATAATAAATGAAGCCAAGGTCGAAGCCTTATTTTGAAGTTCAAAAATAGTTTATCAACACGCACTTAAATCATATGTATCTACATTTCCATTCTTTCTCCCTCCAAACTATGATGCTAATAACACTATTAATTATTGTAGGATCTTCCAATCATAATTGACCTTCAACACCTTGGATGGCTACCTGAATCTTGAATGACTACCAAATCTTGCATGATTTACATCATAGTTCCATATACCACACATTTTTACTAATTTGTTTCTTTCATTTAATCCTCATAAATGCCTATTGGCCTCTCACAAACACCTATGGATTTTTTTGTTAGTTTTAATGAACCTAACATTAATATGAAGGCTTATTGTCCTCCTCATCTTAAGAATTTAAACCTTGGCTCTTTTAGATCTAAGATACAATATAAGATTTATTTTAATATTATTTTGGTTAAAATGTTAAAAATTGTGAACATTATGGTAGAGATGGGCATGATATTATAAATGTATAAATTACATTCTTTTATATTTGAGGTAAAACAAATCATGACTCATTTCATTGTTGGAAAATAACTAAACCCACTAAACTCAAGGTTAAACAAATATGGATCCCTAAAGTTTTTATATCTTCAAAGGACAATGGTGTTCCTTTTTGTTCCAAGTATTCAAGTGAAATACATAAGACATGTTCTGTAAAAGACAAAATATAATGCTTATATAATTTTTTAGTTAGTATATGCATTAGATTTTTAAAAAATTTAAGCTAACATTTATTATGTTTTTAAATATATCTATGATGTTTTATAAAATCCTCCTTGTTATATAATTATTTGGAACTTTTTATACATGGATACAACTACATATGTCTTCCTTGCTTTTTTGCTTACTTTTTCATTTTAATTTGTGAAGGAAAAATATTTTTTTAAGCCAATTTATTAAATAACATGTTTAGCATAATACTATATTAATTTCTAACCTTCGTGGAGATTCATACATCTTTTAAATGTAGTATTTTCATATTTTATGTCTTTATTCTAACCAAATTATTTTTAATAGTGCTCTATCCATATATCATTAACGATTTTATTTTAAAAGTTTAATTTTTTTCCTTATATATTATAGTAGATATACCTTTATTAATTAAAAATATATGTATATCATACTTTTATAAAATAACATTTCTAAAACTAAATATTCGTGTGATTTTTTTGTGTTTTATAGGGTAGGTGGAATTTATCTTACCATATTTCTTTTGTTGGGAATTATTTCAAATAGTATTGACATTCTCATTTGAAGAGCATTATTGAGATATTTATGAAGAATTTACTTCTAACTCTTAAAGTTTCTTGAACAAATCGACACTCTTCTATCTTTTTCTCCAATAAAATTATTGAAATATTGTAATTTTTTTCCTCTTGAAAGAACTTTGCATAAAGGGGAGTTTTTGTAATGAAAATTTAATTCCCATTAATTTATGTCCCCAAATTAACCATATAAAGATCTGGTAAAAATTAGGGAATTTTTTTATGTGTTTAAAAATTAACAATTAGAAGATGAATCTAACAATATTGAGATGACTCATTATCTAATTTAAGATGGCAAGGAACAATCCAATTTTACTTGTGCATATAAGGTCACTTCCATTTGGTTATCTCCTAGGATTTCAATGTGTTCCTCACACTACATGATGTAGTAAACTAAGGTAAGTATGATAACATAATTATGATACCAAGTCCTTGATCAATTACAAATAATTTAATCCCTTATTAAGTTGTTGTTCTTATGTAGCTAAGATAAGGGTGTAAAAATATAACCTTAGGTTGATTTAGGTGGCTTAAGCATTCTATCCAAAACACCATCATTACCAATATCATGAGAATATAAAAGCATTGTTGAAGTATAACCATTTCTTTCCTGCTAAGGAGCCAACCACAAGGTATTCATTTAATTCCAAGTGATACCCATTTAATCGACATGATTTAAATTTCACAATAGTTAATGTATTTTCCCGCCATGAAGTTATCCTAATCAAATGGGAGTATAAGCTAATTATGTTTCTCTAAGAGTTTATATAACACAAATAAATATCAATTAACTAATAATTTCTCATACATTTACCAAGGTGAAGTTTATTTTTATATGGGGATCTAAACTAAGATTTATTTTTGTTCCCCATTATTTTCAAAAGGAGACTACTAAAAATACATTATATTCCATTTTAATTCAAATATTGATCCACACACCACAATAATTTTATGCCATTTTAATTAAATTACACATTCACATCAAAATAATTTTTATATCATTTTATTTCAAAATATCGTTCTTGCTAAAATACCTTTTATACCATTTTAATTCAAATACTCATTCTCATTTAAAATGGAGAGGGGGAATTTAAAAATCCCACTCGAATTTTTTTAAATAAATGGGTCAACTAAAGAGGGTCCACTTGGAAAGTAGCCCATCCTAGGTTTAATGTGAGTCCTTAGACCAAATGACTCACAACCGGGGATCTTCAAGGGTTGAAAAGAAGGCATACTATCTCTTATAATGCGTATTACTCTTGTTTTCTTATTATTCTTATTTCCTCTTGTTATATGCTATAAGTTTTGGTGTGGCTCTCATGGAGTCAAGGATATGATTGTTTTTCCATATTCCATTCATTTCCATTTTATTTGAATCTCTCAATAGGATTACAGTAGAGAGTGGGTATATATCACTTGTACTAATCTATACGTACTATATATTTTTATTTCCAAATAAATATAT
The DNA here is from genome assembly GCA_018340775.1 of Taxus wallichiana var. yunnanensis. Lineage (NCBI taxonomy): Eukaryota > Viridiplantae > Streptophyta > Pinopsida > Cupressales > Taxaceae > Taxus > Taxus wallichiana. The sequence continues at coordinate 27,599,346 of CM031243.1, read as the reverse complement.
GTTGAATATATGTATATATATTACACACACACACATACATACACACATCATGTGCACATTAGAGTAATGTGTCCCTGCATAAGGAATCAACAATTGTATGGGCCATGAGGCCGAAGCGGGAGGTTTTTCCACAAGAAAATGCACATGGTTATAGGTGGCCGAATGACCAAATCATGCACAAGGGAGGGACACACCCATGTGAAAAATGGGCTTGTTCTATAAATCCAACAATGGTTTTAGGAGGGGGCATGGTTAAGACATAGACATGCCGTAACCCTCCATATTTACTTCTCTATTAATTAATAATAACTATATTAAATGAAATTTTAACATAACATTGATTTATTCTCCATGACGAGGAGATACCTTTTTTATTATAAAATTAATAGTACCAAAAAAATTGGTATGAATATCCACTATTATTTTATCTCTCTATGGGTGTGTGTTATTTTGTGTGTGTATGTATATATGTATATATGTATATACACACATATGTCTATTAATTTATTTGAGCACAAGCGCGACTCTTTTAAAATTCATTTCTTTCAACAAAATTTATAATAAATCCATGTTTTATTTTCTTGTATAGAATCTATATAACCTTTCATTCCGTATACAAAATTTTTACTTCTAATTGATATAATCATGAGTACATATTTTTGATAATTTCCCTTAGTTGTAACCCAAAAAAAATCATTCCCAACTGAGTAATTATATAAACTAATAAGTATATAGCATCTACTTTTGCTAACAAGATAGTTATGAGAGTAAAATTTAGAGCTTGTTAAACTCATATTATTGTTCTCAAAATTATTTCAATATGAACTAAAATCCATTTTTCCTTTCCTTAATATTTTCACAAGTATAACACTTAATGATTCAATAAAAATAATTGTAAGAATTCATATGTTTTCAACAAGACATTTTACCTATAGTTATGGATAAACATAGTATAGACATCATTTCAACAAGCTCAATAGGATCTTTTTAAAATAATGTTTTTTATACAATCCTAACAATATTTCCTTCTCTTATATTAAAGTCATGAATCTTAGAGATCTAAATGGACCATCTAATGGGTTTCAAGAGAAAAATAATAATAAATAAAACCCATCTTTTACTTCCACCTTCACATTAGCAAAATTAATTGACTATCATTTAGATGATACAAAAGACCTAAATCAACACAATAATTTTCCTTATAAACCAACTACAAGATTTATCATATAAGCATTCTGAAATAAAATACATTTCCTTTCCTCACCACAAAAAGGGAGATCAGATAAAATTCCCTTTATATAACTAATATCAATTTTGTAAAGCAAGGATTGCACAAGTTAATACAATAGGGTTTTCCACTCTATTATAAACATTGCATACACCTTGTTTCCCTAAATTCACAAGATACCATAATGTAAAATGCAAGTGGATAAGCCTCCCTATATAGGGAATAATATGCCCAAATTTTACTATAAAATTACACATTTTATCCATGTAAGGATTTTTCCATCCAATATGATCATGTTCCTCCTTTGATTAGAATTATTACAATAGAAGAGTGGTAGCTTGGTTGTCTACCCAACCAATTGGCATAATTACCTTTTAACTCCAAAAATTAAGGACATTTTATCCTACCTTCAATACCATGGGAGAGAGAGGTTGCATGCCTCCAAGTTTCACAAAAATGGTAGAACACAACAATCAAAACACTCATACACAATCTCAAAACATCCAAAAAATCAAACAAAATGAAGAAAATCCAAATTTCTTCATGGAGGGGAAGAGGGATAAGAATTCCCATTGATAGCATTTGAAAATCCATATTTTACATTTATCCCAAAAGAAAATCATACTCCAAACTCCATATAACATCCAAATCCCAACTCCAAGCCTCCTCCTTTCCAAAGACTGTCAAACCTTGGAAGATTTCCTTAGCAAGGAAGGGAGATGATTTTTCAACCCATATGAAAAATAATCTCACTCATCATCCATATGAGGGAGGAAGAAACTAAAATAAAAATCCTATCATGTATTTCCCATAAATCCATGTGGGAAAATAATGAGGTTTACACCCTCTTCCCCAACATTCCAAATCCATCTCAAGTGAGATGGATTGAATCTAAATAAATTAACCACATAAAATACACTAAGTATTCAACATAATTTCACAAATAAACAAGAAATCCATTCAATTAATTTTTACATAAAACAAGAGGATGATAGGCCTACCTCTCAAATAAGAAATCCAAAACCTAAGTTCTCTAAGATCTAATTCTTTCTCCCAATCTCTCCTCTAAATTTGCAAGTGTAAAATTAATCCAAAAATTCCTTACCCCCTCCAAATTGGAGGAATAATAAGATAAATCTCTATGATTCTCACCAATGAAAGGGTGACATGTGTCCCCCTCTTCCTCTCAAGTCCAAGATTCCCCTCCAAGTCTCCATTAAGAATAAGACAAGGGTCTTAATGAGGAGAATCACAAAATAATTAACAAAATAAAAATATTAAATCCATGCCAAATTCCTAAGAAATATCACAAAACAATTTGGCTAAGGAATGGGGATAAGTGAGGATAAAATGAGAGGTAAAACCATATTTGAACCTAGAGAAGATTTCCCCTACCCATAGGTAGGGTACAAGGGGTTGTTTTTCATGTAAATGAAACCCCCAAAGTGAAAAGTAACCTTCCAATTTCCACTTTTATCCCAAATTAGAGTTTTGTAAAAGTGGCAAAAAAGGAAAGGTGGTGGAGGCCACCCAACTCATGTTTAAGAATTCCCACATCTCTTAAAAAATATTAACAGTTTAAAACATTATTAACGCAAGTAAGGACTATAAGGCCCCTAAAATAACTCTAAAAAGGGTTAGATAAATTAATACCAAAAAAGGGTTAAGAAGAAAACAACTAAAGGTTTCTGAATTATTCATGACATCTACACAAGGAGAGTGATTTTTCCAAGACCGGTCAAATCCAAAATAATAAGTTCAATCTATTAACAAGGAAAGGTGAGGTTTTGGCCTAGACAGCCATTTGTGCAAACTTGGAGGTGCAAACTATGAGTCCCACATTCTCCTGTGTGAACTCTGTAACCTACACACTTGATTCACGCATCATCATACCCACTCAATAAAATAAAACATGTGAAACAATAACACATACATAAATAGTTAGATCACTTACGGTTAACAATATAAATTAAGAAAACTTCACATATCTGAATGAGATAATTATCCATAATGACATACATCCATATTAGAGCAAAATATAGAATCCATCTAATTTATTACATGATAACATATAAATCATCATCACCATAACTAGTAATCAAAATATGTAGCATAACTGATATACATCCATCATATATCAAGTAAGATATATCTAAGTCACATCCTACTAGTATCCATAACAACATAAGTATAAGAAAACTAGTAATATAAATCACAACACTAGATTGACACTACATGCCTCAAACACCACATGTATCACAAAAGTAATCCACGACAAAACCACATAATATCCAAATAGTATTGTATCAATGTCTATAGTCCAGTAAATGAGATGAGTTTTCAATATAATGATGCATGAAGATGTTGGGAACCACAACCCCCTCTAATAAAATTATACGTCCTCCTAAAAATCACTTTGGAAGAGATAGGAATATCGATGCCTCAATGGTGTCATGTCCTCCCATGTAGAATTTATCTCAACATATTTTTCCCATTTTACCCTAACTTGGTCCAAGTCCCACCCTCAAATGGATAATGTTTTATGATCTAGAATATGTATCGGTTTTGGTGTTCACTTCCCTTCACCTTCACCTGCAAATCAAACCAATCCTACATGAAAAACATTATGGGCATGGGATAGGTGTGATGTAAATCATATATGGTAATAAAGTGTCTCAATGACCTCCAAGATATTGAATGGACCCACAAAATGAGGGGATATCTTAGAGCCTTTTTCAAAAATATCCAAATCATGTGTAGATGCACTCTCAATAATACCTTGTCACCTACAGAAAAGTGATGATCAACCCTATTTGTGTCTATATACACCTTTTGTAATTCTCTAGCCTTTTTAAGACACTACCTAATGGTGATAACATGGTTCTCCATGTCTTGAAGTAAATATGGGCCTAGTACTACCCTATCGTTTATGTTGTCCCAACTCAAAGGTGTCCTACATGGCCTCCCATACAATTTATTATAAGGGGCCTTTCCAATAAAGTTATGATAGCTATTATAATAAATAAATTCCATAAGTTATAGGTAATCATTTTAATTCCTCTATTGTTCCATGATGTACATCCTTAACATATCCTCAAGTACCTAATTTACCCTCTCAAACTGTCTATTTGTATTAGGGTGATAAGTTAAAATAAAATTAATATGTGTACCAAAAGATGACTGGAAGGATGTCCATAAGTCTAAAGTATAAAGGGAATCTTGATCTCAAATTATTATTTTTGGAATCCCATGAAATCTCACAATATCATTAAGAAATACTCGAGCAATGGATACTTCATCATAAGTAATCCTAGCAGGTGAGAAATGGGTGACCTTGGTCAAATTATCCACCATCACCATGATGGCATTGTGGTTATATGATGAAGTGGGGAAAATAACAACAATTCCATAGAAATCACGTCCTACTTCCATTATTGAATATCATGTGGGTAAATAATACCTATCGAGTGGGAGTTCTCGGTCTTAACCCTCCGAACTTGAGGTAATGGGCTACAAAATATATAATTTCATGGTACATCCTTCGCCAATAATATAACTACCTCAAGTTTTTATGCATTTTCTTCACCCATAGATGAGTTGGATTTGGGGCTCGATGAACTTCAGAAAGATCAAACCTACATAAATTTCCTACCTTGGGCACATAAATGTACCTTTAAAATCTAATAAGGCCATCTACTTCTAGTATGTAACCTAGATGTTTTCCCTCTAAGGACCTTTTTGTCCTATGTTTTACAGAGGAAAAATTCATTAGAAAACAGGACAACCATACCATAGTGTCAAAAATTTCAAAGTCATACCTTCCTAGGACACCCCAAGTCAGTCCATCCCCAACACTAGTCCTGTCATATCAGTTAAATGATCTCTAAGTGATTTTCATGTATCCCACTAGGTGATTTAGGAAGAAAAAATCATTTAAGGAACTTCTGGAGCAAAGTGTTCAACAATGGAGTTTCAAGCAATTTTGGGAGGGCTATCATCAGCCTTCCTAAGACTAGTGCATCATCCCCAAAGTGGATCAAAAGGATAAAACTCATCATGGAGGAGTATTAAAGAGATAACAACATCAAGGAGTTTATTTTAGAATATTTATGGAGGATTTGGAGATTTTGGAGATAATTTAGTGAGAACGGGTTTTGGACCTTAAGGAGCCTGCACCACGAAAGAGGACCTGAACTTCAAAGAAATATTATGGGATATCCAAAATGAGTTGAAAGATAAAAAAGTACCTATGGAAATAATTTTTAATACTCTACATGGTGGAAAAGATATGACATCTTGAAACCCCATGCATCTCTCTAGAAACTCATTCTTTTGGCACACAAAGTGAGAAATCCCAAGGAAAAGGGATCCACTTAGAGGTTTTTCAGTCAGATTCAAGCCTTTATACCCTAAAAATTATTATTATATTATGTTTATCATGCAAAATCATATAATTAAGTGCTTGTAAACTCATCTGGGAGCTCTAGATATAATCTTCGCAAGTCATCTCCCAAGGTACGCTTTCCAACACTTAACCAATTTTACACCTAGACACATGGAAATATGTCATGAAGGAAAATTTTCATGTCCCCATTACACCTTTACAAAGGGACATGAGGTGGAAGAAATTGTTCCCAACCCTCATTTAGTCTCCAGGTCACCCACATGACCATGTGCTCACCTTCCAACCCCCATTGACCGCTTTAACTGCGCCCTACCTACCCCCGCATGCATGACGGTTGGCATCTCCAGAGTAGGGTACATTTTATTGTACCATTTTTCCATTTTTAAAGGGACATGATGGACATAAAAAATTTCCCCACCCTTTACATTACCCCTGGACCCACATATGACTATTAACTAGCTCCTGTGTACTCCGGTTTGGCCCCCTCTTCTAAGTTACACATCAAATGAATGCACGAAGCTTGGAAAGTAGAGGGAAAGGCACATTTTCATGTCCCCTTTTCACATTTTAAAAGGGACATGAGGGGTATAAAATTCACCCAAACCTTCCTCCTTCCATTTAAAGCTATAAATAACAAAGGAGATAGTCATTTTCACCATTCTTCATCCCCCACACCTCCAGATATTGCCGAAATGTTGGCAAAATTTCTCTAGATATTTAATCCTAATTTTTTTCGTAAAAATATCCCATGAATAATTCATTGATTTTTTTAGATAAGATAAAAAATTTGTTTTAAACCGGGGACCAAAAAACCCCATACAAAAATAAGTGAGTTTTTAGATACAAAAACTACCACAGAGTCATGGAGGCAAAGTCAAAAAAACTTGACAACATAACCCAACATAACAGGTCCAAAATACAATATTTTACATATTAAAATAGTATTTTTTTCTTGAAACCACAAAATAAAAAGAAATATAAATAGGAAAAAAGGGACCACAAAAATCCCACTAACAGTTCTCCATCGTTTTGTTATGAGCTCTGGTACTCAGACCACCATCTCTCCTGCCAGCCACCACTTTAATGATGACCCTCTTAGGGTATTTGTCTTCATTTTTATCAGTATGGGTATCCAACTCCTCTTCCTCCTAATCCTTGAGCTGAGTGAACGCCATAACCATGCCCAAACTATCACCAGTATCTGAAGCTTCACTATCAGAAGAACTCAACATAAGCTTCATATTTTTGCCTCCTCAGTCACAACCTGATCCTGCAGAAGGGAAATCCTTTGTTCCAATATCACATAATGCACCTAGATACCCTTTAATTTCATGTTTTGAGTTTTAATTCTATGATGACAATATTTCAGCTCCTGTATGAGGTTTTTGTTGATAGTGAGGATGGTGTCGATTTGTAGACTCGCTTCTCTTCAATTTGGCCTCCCAATCAGAAAAATATAGATCCCTTTATGTGGAAATTTCACCCAAATTTAAAATAATTTTTTTCAAATTAAATAAGGTATCCGTAATACCCTTAGAAGGATCATTATCTTTCATTTTCCTAGTTTTGTTGAGGCGAGATGCAAGGGTCTTCGGTCCGAGTTAGGATCATTGGCTTTAGTTTGACTAGGAATGGAAATATTGCTTCTTTGAACCAATAGTAGGATGAGGCCTTGGTGAAGAGGGATATCCACCTTCTTTTTCTTAAAATCCTCAATAGTCGAGAGAAACAACCTATAAAGGAAAAGGGATAAACTCATGGTCTGATCACGGCGGAAAAAATTGAGGATAGACAAATGGTGAGTAAAGATTTTTCAAAATTTTCCTTCTAGGGTCGATATTTCATGACCACCAGACAAACATCATCCCATCTATCTGGAAAGTAGGTGTGATAAATACCATCGTCATAGGCTATAATGTTTTCCCCGACTTCAAAAAGGTAGAAATTTCATGTTTTTTCCAGGTTTTGTCTTTGAAAATTTTGAGACCATCAGTTTTTAACCTAGTAATCTCAGCAATGGATTCCTCTGAAACATCAATTTTAACCCCTCTAAAAAAAAAAAAACCCCCATCAATCCATGAAGTCACAAAATCCACAGAAAGGGCAGGGTCATTACCTTTTAACCGACGAATGTACCTAGTAAAACCTCCTTTATGCAACAGCTTCCACAAGTGCATTGTCATTTTTGAGGTGAAGAAAAGTAGTGGGTTCGGTACACACCCTGTCTCCCCCCATGTAGCCTTCAGTATTATCTTCTTCACACTCACAAACCCCAAATCTTGAATGGAATAAATTGGAAAAAAACAAATGAATTGGAAAGAGCTAGTATTCCAAAAAGGAAAATTCCTTTTAAAAACCCAAGCATGAGAGCTATGGGGATCATCATAACACTACCTCATATTTTGTGTCTTCATTAATGAGATAATTGATCTAACACCAGGGAATACGTGTCCCTATCCATGTCACCATCTCCACCATGACCGTACCTTTATCAGTTAATGCATCAGTTGGATTGTTCCCAACATGGTAAGTGTGTTGAATGACCACTTAATAAAATAAAGCAAGAATTCCATGTGCTTCCATGATAAAAATGTTAAGCTTCCATCCGCATTTTCTTCGATCCTTGAGAGAATTTATAACACACAACAAATCACCTTCAATAATCATATTTTTTAGACCGAGGTCTCTACACATCCTGACACCCCAAATCATAGCTCGACATCTTGCCACTTTGTTAGAGTGGTCTCCAATGGAGCCCACATATGCTCCAATTAATTTTTCATTGTGATCTCAAACCAAACCTCCTCCTCTATCCAATTTATCATTCAAATGAGTCGAGCTATCAAAATTATGCTTGAAACTACCATCTGGTGTTTAGACCATTTAATATTATGTTTCAAACTCTTCTTAATAGGACTAGTAGGAACCATATCCAAACTTTTAAGGATATCCTTCTCCCACTCTGGGAATTCTCTAACCTGTTTGGGTTTTAATATCCACATATTATCCTTCAAGGCCTATTTCACTTTTTCAACCACCCTGCACAACCTAGTTGACTTGTTCCTGAATATCGTGTTGTTGCGTTCAATCAATATTCCCAAAAATATGATGCAAATCCAGTTTCCACATATTTCGAACTAGATTATTATGAAAATTTAAGCTCCATTGTTCAGGTAGGAGGGCCACATCCCCTAGAAGGACCATATGCACTTTGAATATACTAAAAACCTCAACAAAGACTTGAAAAGAGAAGGGGAATTCCAAGAATAAGTTCTTGATGGATTCTTCATTGTCTTTACAAAGCCCACATTTATTAATAAAGATTATTCCTCTTCTTCTAAGTCTATACACAGTAAGAATCTTACCTTTGATGACTTCCTAGAAGAAAATATTGATCTTAGGGATAAAATTCTTATCCCATAACTTCCTCCAGATGATATTCTGTTCCAAGTTATCAAAATTTGACAAATATCCTAGCTTGAACTCATATTCCCCTGTGTTAGTGTTTCTCCAAATTAGATCATCCTGAACTCTATTGAGAGGAATATGGAGATCCTTGAGTTTCCTATTTAAATCATGAAAATGTTGGATATCCCCATGATAGTGAGGGGGAGGGAGGATTGGGATCCATATCCTCTCTTCATCCCAATAATCGTGAACTAGAACTCCTTGTTCGAGAGTGAAGAAATGCCATATCTCGCTCCACGGACCATTCGAATTGAGTGCAAAATCTTCGTCCCAGGTGTCCTCCTAAAACTTAATTTTCAATCCATCTCCAAGGTTCCATTTGTACCCTTTAATAAGAAACTTTCTAGTTTGACATAGGTTGTTCTGAATATAGATCCTCTAGGAAACTCCATGTCTTTGAAAAAATCCAAAGTTCCTCCAAAGGGAAGCAAGTATTTCACATTCAAAATTTTGACCCAGATTCCTTCCTCTCTATATAGTCTCCACCCCACCTTGGCTATGAAGACATGGTTCATAAACTGGATGTTATTTAAACTAATCTACCCATGTCCTTGGGTTGAGTAACTTTTTCCCATGAAACCAGAGCGATTCTATTTTTCTCCTCTTAACCAGTCTAAAGAAAAAAAAATTGAATTCCTTCAATGGCTTTCTTGACTCTTCTTGGAAGAATAAAGATGGACATGATATAGACCAATATGCCTTGTAAATATCTCTGAAGGAGCTGAACCTTCCCATCTTGAGAGAGCAAAGAGCCTTTCCAAGATGCCAACTTCTTATGGAATCTCTCTATTAATTTTTTCCAGCCTCCTTCATCAATATTTTTCCCACAAAGAGGCATTCCCAAATAAATATCTGGGATGTTTTTGATGTTACATTCCAGGATGGTGGCTAGTCTTTTTTTGTTCCTCCTCAACATTAATGAAGAAACAAGAGATTTTTCTAAAGTTTATTTTCTTCCCTGTAGCTCTTTCATACTTCTTGGTAATGCCTTTGATGGTTTTGGCTTCTTAAACATAAAATTGACCCAAAGGGGATTTGTGTCATTAAAAAAGCTGCTATATGCATTGATTTTCAACTCCATTGGCCACTTTGATCCCTTCCATGCTTCCCTCTCTCTGAGCTTTATAACATAATCTGCTCAAAGTTTCAGCAACAATTATATACATGAAAGGGGATAGGGGATCCCCTTGTCTCATCCCCCTTTTGGATTTCAAGAATCCATTAGGTTTCCCATTAATGATGACAGATAATCTTGGATCTTTGGTGCAATCTTGGATAATTTTAATAAAGTGAGGATGATAACCCAACCTCAAGAGAAGGGAGTACAAGAAATCCCAAGAGATTCTATCATAATATTTTTGCATGTCCAACTTTAGAATCATAGCTTCCCTACCTGAAAGCTCCACATAGTGGATGGTTTCATGAATAGTGATAATGTTGTCCAAAATTTGTCTACTAGGGACAAAGGCTCCTTGGTTGGGGGATATGAAGTTGCTAATATTTTCCCTTAATCTGAAGGCTAACAATTTAGAGATGAGCTTATACATGGTATTGCACAAACTAATGGGTCTAAAGTCACCCAGATCCTTAGCTCCAGTCTTTTTGGGAATGAGAGAAATGAAGGTATGGTTAATTTGCTCAAGAAAAAACCATTTTGAAATGAATCTTGAAAAATAGATACCACCTTAGACTTAACAATATGCCAATAAGGTTGGAAAAAAATTCCGGAAAAACATCAAGACTAGGACTTTTGTCACCTTCCATAGCATCCAAGATAGATTTTATCTCCTCTTCAGAAGGAATAGTTATAAGTTCACTATTCTCACTTGTGATAAAGAGTTCAAAAAGGTTAAAAATTTCTTCCCTAGATACCTCATCAAAGTGAAGATCTTTAGAAAATAAGTGTTTGAAGGAGATAATTATGGAAGCAATTTATTTATCCTTAGTATCCAAATACATATTAACTTTCTTGGTTTCTTGGATTCAAAGTTTATTAGCCTTAATAGTAGTAGAGATATGGAAAAATTGGTATTTCGATCACCCTCCTTAAGCCAAGTGATTCTCGATTTTTGTTTCTAGTAAACCTCTTCCCTTTGCAAAATATTGTGGTAATCAGCTAGAAGAATATAATCTTGTTATTTATCCTTAGTACTCCAGCCTCCTTGTTCCATGTTTTCTTCTAGAGCCAGAGATCCTCCACTATTATACTTTTTGGAGGAAGATATTGCAAAATTTTTCCTTATTCCAAACTTTAAGATTGTCTTTAATATTTTTTAGCCTGGTAGCCACTCTAAACATATTATTACCTCTAACCTCTAAGCTCCACCTTTTCTCAATTCTCTATTCCAAATCATGGTGAGATGTCCACATATTTTCAAACCTAAAGGGTCTTCCCATATGCTTCTCTCTAGTACTAGTATTGAGAATCAGAGGACTATGATCCAATCCAATCCATGCAAGGGAGGATAATGTGTATTGTTTGTCCTATATCCACTGGGTATTAATAAGGAAATGGTCCAATCTGATTTGAATTAAGTTTTCCCCCTCCCTCCGATTGGACCAGGTGTATTTAGAACCACTAAGATTCAAATCAATTAAAGCATTCCATCCCAAAAAATTAGCCAAGTCCTCTATGCTTTCAGTAAAGACATTAATCCCACCTTTATTCTTTGATGGTATAAAGGGGGTATTAAAGTCTCCACCAATAATCCAATTTATGCCACTAAAAATCTTCTAAAATTGGTTAGCTTCTCCCATAGCTCCCTTCTACCCACTATAGTATTGGGAGCATAAATATTAGACAAAATAAACTATTTTCTAGATCTAATTTCCATGAAGCAAATTGCTATATGGTTTTGATTATTGATGAGGGGTAAGCCTTCTAGATTATATTTAATCCACAAACACAACAACCCTCCGAGGCTCCAACAAAAGGTTGGCAATGAAAACTGGCTTCTTTCCAAAAAGAGGACTGAAAATCTTTCATCCTATTCTCATTCATCTTAGTCTCTTGTAACATAATCACATCATGTTTCTCCTTAATTTTTAAATCAGACAAAATCCTATGCTTACTGGGATGATTTAAGCCCCTTATATTCCAAGATAAACAAATCATTTGGAATGGGAGGATTTTTTACCTATCATCAATGGTTTTTGGTAACCTTCCATAATGTCTTTCTTTGTTGCTTTATCCCTTTTTTCCCTCTCCGATGGTCTTCCCAAGGATGCCTTGTTAGCCCCTACATCTACCTTTGATCAATTTCTTGGTATTTGAATAATTTTGTGATATAACACAAGAAAAAACACAAAAAAAAATAGATTCAAACAAATAAAAATGAAGATTTTTTTGCTAGGAAACCTCAAATTCGCTGGAAGGAAAAATTTTCATATCTCACAAACCACTAGTCGGATTAGAATTTTGTTTGTTTCTTTCATATAGAATACCAAGTGCTTAAAATATCCAAAAATATATTTCCCATGGAAAAAATTTATTTTAAAAACCTTTCAAACCGACAACGGTGAAGCTAAAAACTGGAGGAGAACCTTTGTTGGTCCAAAACCCACATTGGAGATATTCATCTCGGTGCAAACCCACCACCAGAGATACAATTTCCAAAAATAATAATCCTTCCTACATGAGGACTAGATATTTTTGGAAATTTAATACTAGAAGTAGTTGCAACAAAGACAAAGGTGGGCACGAGAAGACATCCAGGAAGGTCATAATGGAATTCCAAGACTGGAAACAATAAAAATTGTCACTTACTAAAAATAGTAAGTCTCCTATATGGATACTTGCCACTTTTAGTAAGTCTCCCTGAAATAAAATCAAGGAAAGAGCAATGTATGAGGAAATCATTAAATATAATCTCACTTTGGAGCAGCGATCGGGAAAAGGTAAAAATCATTATTTACTAAAAACTAGTAAGTTATGTCTTAGGAACTTACTATCAATAGTAAATCATACCAAAAAAAAAAATGTCCACATAAGGAGTACACATAGGTGTAATTATTCGAGGCTAATATCATTAGTTGGGGTCCAAAAAGGTGAATCCTAAAACTTGCTAAAAATAGTAAGTTATTTTTTACAAATATTAGTAAGTGTTAAGGAAACATGAAGTTTAAATTCATGGGGTTAAATCTAATACATCCTCTCTCATCATAATATCTTTGAGGTAGTAATTGATGATAAGTAACTATATGGATCTTGATGATCTCAAGTCACGCATCTTTGGTGGAGAAAAAGGGGAAAATTGAAGACAAAGTGTTCACAAATGGATTGTTCGTAGCTAGTGGGCATCTTGTATCAATAAAAGCATTGTGTTGGTCTTGGCCTACTTACATAACTATGAACCTAATACATGGAAAATTCAGGAAGACAACGACATGGCCATGAATTTCATCTCTTCTAGAGATATCTCACTTTCATTATAAATTCCTACCTTGACCAATATGGTAGTCATCATAAAATAAAATGCCATTAATTAATGGAATAACACGAGATGCGTATCTGCGAGGAATTACACTTGGCTCGTGGATGGAGACAAGGAGAAATCCTTCTAGAATGCCAAAGACTCTCTCAAGATGTGAATTTCGTGAAGGTTTTTAGATGCAATCACCCTTCTCAGCAGGGTGATGGGAGAAGCTAGCACAAGGGATTTCCAAGATTGGATGGTGCTCTTCATCCTAATGATGACCTAAGGAGATAAAAAGATCACTCGGACTTTCTTCACATATTGGTGATGGAAATGAATGGCACTCACTCTACACTACTAAACAACAAAAATGATTTTTGATACTCATTTAGAGGACTTGTCACGTGTGTGGGAAAGGGCCCTAGTGACTAGGTACGAGATGATCAATCAATCCATCACATAGTTGGAAAAAATAAGAACATGCATACAAGTTATAGGACAACATCAATCATCGAATTCAAAAACTTGGAGTCCCTACAATTGAAGAGAGCACAATGGCAGATGAGTTGATTGGACTATTTGATGAACATGTTAAGAAATATGCTAGAAATCCATTATCTTTCAATAAGTGTACTTTGGAACATCTAACTAGGATTCGTGCTACCATCACGGTCATTACAGAGAAGTATCCATCTTATTTTGAAAAGTGCAGAGACATCAACAGTGTTTCAGATGGTTGGATGGAAACTCGAGCCACATGCATATTCCTCGCATTGAAAAAGTCACATCTGTTTTGGCTTGATTTAGAAAATTATTTAAGGAGTTAAGATCTCTCTTGTGGCATAGTATGAAGATCATCCGGTAGTGAGATCAAGTCATTAGGGGCATATTCTTCTTCTTAAGCATGATTCTTCCTCCTTCTCTCTCTCTCTCTCTTCTCTCACCCCTAACTTTCTCTCTCTTCAATGTTCTAATTTTTGTTAGGGTTGCACTTTTTCATATGTCTTTAATGTAATTAAAAAGTTACTTTAGGTTTCTAATGTATAAAGTCACCTTTATGCTATAAAAAGGGACTAAATTTTTTTCCTAGGAAGGTGAAAGGTTTAAAGTTGTGTTAAGACATATGAAGAGTCATTGGGGGTAGATGAAGAGTCACCTCTCTTCTTATAAAATGTAAAGGCTTCCCATTTCCAAAGGGTTACAAATTTGTGAGTTCATGAGAGATAATTTTCTTGTGAAAGAGAAAAAAAGTATCAATTTAAGATTCTAATAAAGTAACAAGTATCAATTTTCCAATGAATATGAACGTGTGCATCTTTTATGCATGGTTTCCTCTAAAAATATCATCAAGGTTTTGATGTTTTCCTCTTATAAATTTGTGTTGAAATTTCTAATTAGTGTGTGAAGGAATCTGATATTCTACCCGTAACATTAATTCCCCTTCCTCTTTTTCTCACTCCCTTTCCCTCTCTCTAAGAAAAGCCTTCTCTTGTGGGTAGCCAAAATATTTCATTGTATAGTCAGTGGAGTGCCCCTGTTGGACCCCTAGTTGCAAGGATACTATAAAAACTCATTTCATAGTGCATATAAACACGGATTTACACCATATAAGTAGATGGCATTTAATTTCAGAGTGTTGGAAAGAAACCCATAGATTTTTCCACCTAACAAATTTTCTCACCAAAAGTTTTTGGTTCCCTCGATGGGGTAGATTTAGCAGCATTTGCACCGAAATACAAACTCAAAAATTCAAAAATTCAAAATATTGGAAGTTGAAAAGCCACATGAGCCTTATGCCTCAAAACCATGGCTATTCTGGGTAATCCTCTTGTTGAAATACCTGAGTTATTGTTCCATATTCAAGAGGATATTACTTTAGATTTGAGAGAGACTATGTGGCATAACAAGAAAATTTTCACTCAATACTTCATTTCCACAAGAGTATTGGACCTTGAAGAAGAATGTGACATTGAATTAGAAATAACAAGGTAGATTCCGCACCACAAAGAAGAGAATAATTTTTCAAGATGGTGGTTAGAAGATATACTTATCAACAAAGGAAAGGATGAAAAACTGACCCTATCTTCGAGGAACTTCAATGAAGGTAAGAACTACTCGAGAATTCCAAGGTATCCCTTCATCCGAAATTGCTCTCACTAGAAGTCCAATTGTTTTCAACCCATTAAACATTGATTTTCCATATATAGAAGATAATCTTGAATATTTCACAGATGTGGAATTTGAAGAAGAATCTCAAGAAAGATAATCAAGAGAGGAAGCTGAGATAAGATCCCAAATTGAATGAATTTAAAGAGCTCAAGCCAAAGAAAACATAAGAGCAGCAAAGTGAAGCCACGACCCTTAGAAGGTTGGAAGCGGACTTAGGAATGAAATGGAGGATCATGAAGAATGTAGACTAAATGTACCATGGGGTGGAAATATTGGCCCACTTGCACTTCAACAACCTCTCCATGAGGTACCAAGAGGTTTGAGGAAGAACTTCCCAAAATCATAAGAGACGGTTCCCATCTCCCGAGGAGCACGCAGCAAAAGCATTCATCACCACTTCGGCATCTTAGGTGTGGAACACAAAGATATGTCAGTCAAAATATTTGTAGAATCGTTGTAAGAAAATGATTCGAATGGTTCTACATGTTACTCGCTAGGTCTATCACTTGTTGGGAAGACATAAGAAGCAGTTTTGAGCACATGTTCAAGACTACAGAGGACTGTCAGGACCTCTTGGTCCAATTGGTGCAAATGAAGAAGGATCCCTCCGAGTCTATGAGAGATTTTATAGCCAAATATAATTAGATAATTAGAAGGATCCCTGAAGATGTTGTACCTCCAGATAACAATTTGAAAATATTCTTCATCAATGCTCTACCACCAAAATTTGGTTTCTTCCTTAAAAGATCCCAACCTAGGGATTTGAAAGAAGTGTAAGATTATGTAATCGATACTAAAGATGATTTAATCTTGTCTAGAAAAGTAAAAGGTCCTAATGGAAAATAGAAAGTTTAAAGTTCAAACTCAACTCTCACTAATCCAATGATCCAAAAGATGGCTAATGACATGGTTTCCTTAAAGAAACAACTATCTCAAATCACCATACGAAATGATTGAAGAAAGCCCAATCTTCGAATCGACCAAGAATCACTCCACCTCCTCAATGGATTTGTGAAATAGGGATGGAAGCTTGGATGATTTTATTAATAATCAATCAACTTGTACAATAGTTTGTGCTGCAATATTTATACATATTGGACAGCAATATACAAACAAAGAATGATGTTGCACAGGTGCAACAATAAACCAGATTACATAAGCTTCCAAAAGAACATCCAAGAAGCTAGAATAAATCAAATAGATAATTGTTACAACTATGTAACAATATAACCTACGAGATAATATGAAAAATATGGTTAACAAACCATATAACAATTAATAATTAAATAAACTAACTATACAATGCATAATTATCCTAAGGTAAAATATATTTACCCTAACATTCCCCCTTAATTTTGCATTGCCTCAAGGGATGAGGAGAGGAACTCTCTGAACATCTTGAACTTATCACGTGCAAGTGACTTTGTGAAGATAATTTCTCATTGTCTAGCTATCATATGAAATTGAATCTATATATTGTGCTTCAAGACATGTTCACATATGAAATGTACATGTACCTCAATATGTTTAGTTATTTCATGAAAAAATCAATTGCAAACAAGTTTGAGAACACATTCGTTATCAACATACAAGGTGTTTGGTTTGTCTGTGGTATTCCAAGTCCTTCCAAGTATGCGACGTAGGCATATTGCTTCATAGACAATTTCACCTACTGAGAATGATACTGAAACACGTGGAAGAGTGAGAAACAAAGTGTTGTTTCTTTCTTCCCCATGATATTGGTCTAGTCCCATAAAGAACCCAAACCATGAAGTGGATTTTCTGTCATCAATTTTTCCTGCATGATTTGAATCTGAATATCCTGACAAGAAGAAGTTTTCATTCTTCTTGTATTCTAGACCAAGATCCACTGATCCTTTGAGATATCTCAAAATGCACCTTGTTTCCTACCCATGAAAAACTTTGGGTTCTTGCATGAACCTGGATAGATAGCTCACTGCAAATCTGATATCTGGTCTAGTGTAGGTTATGTAAATGAGACTCCCAATCAAGCTGCCAATAAAGACTGGCATCTACCTGCAAGAGATGGATCTAAATGAGATAACTAAATTTTGTTCTCCATAGGTGTAATAATCAGTGTGCAATCCATCATCATGAATTTCTTGATAATTTTCATGGTATATTTCGTCTAAAAACAAATATGTGATTCTCTTTCTTCCATACTTCCAATCCAAGAAAATAATGTATCAACTCGAGATATGTTATTTCAAATGATCATTTAAGATCTTTCTTTGTTTCATCAATCATCCTCACTCGAACTTCTAATGATGACTAGATCATCGGCATAGACAATGAAAATAAAAATATCCCCCCTTACTTTTTGAGGTAAAGATTGGGATCATATGAATTTCTAAAAATTCATGCTTTACGAGATGCTCATCAATTTTGATGTACCATGCTCGGTGGTGATTGTTTGAGACCATACAAATATTTCCTAAGTCTGCATACATTTTATTCTTGACAGGTATAATATA
The DNA here is from genome assembly GCA_018340775.1 of Taxus wallichiana var. yunnanensis. Lineage (NCBI taxonomy): Eukaryota > Viridiplantae > Streptophyta > Pinopsida > Cupressales > Taxaceae > Taxus > Taxus wallichiana. The sequence continues at coordinate 27,581,166 of CM031243.1, read as the reverse complement.
TCCCTCATGTTGAGTCATGTAGACTTCTTTTTGTAAATCTTCATTCCAAAAGGTACTTTTACGTCTATCGATGTACTTTCCATTCAAACTATGCAGCTAGAGAAAAGATCATTTTGATCTTAGCTATGGGAGAAAATGTCTCCTCATAGTCAATGCCTTATTTTTGTGCATACCCCTTTGCTACTAGTCTCACTTTATACTTTTCTATGGTCCCATCTGCTTTGTAATTTTTTTGAATATCCATCTGCATCTAATGGGTTTCTTCCCTGGTGGAAGATCGATAAGCTGCCAAGTGTTGTTTTTCATCACTGAGTTATACTCAACATCCATGACATCTTTCTAGTCTATTAATTGTAGGGATTCTTGGATTGTAGAGGGCTCATCATATTCAATAACTCTACTCATCAAAGTAAATCTCACTTCTTCTCTTGCTTTACTATGATTCTATGGTCCAAGGGTACATGTATCCATTGGAGCATCCATTCTTGCATCTTGTAACATAATAGTATACCACTTGGGCATATGTTGAACTGTTCTATGGTTTTGGTTATATCAGATCATCCCCATCATCACTTTCATCATCAGTGGGAACATGATCTTCAATTTTTATAGCTGGTGAAGACTCCACATCGGGTGAGTCCGGAGGAGGATACTTTTCTTCCTTCTTCTCAAAGAACTCAACATCTCTGTTGGTGTATACTTTCCTAGTCTTTGGATCCATCAATATGTACCCAAGATTTTATTCACTATAGCCAATGAAAATGAGTTTTTGTGACTTCATGTACATTTTTTTCTATTCTTCTTTGGTATGTACATACTTTCTTTACAACCAAATAATTTAAGGTGTGTAACAGATGGTTTCAAATTTGACCATGCTTCATGTGGTGTTACTTCGTCAAAGAGCAATATTGGGTACTCTGTTAAAAAAATACACAGTTGTCTTTTTGCTTTTTTCCCTGAATGTCTTTTGCAAGTTCAAATTCATCGATCATGTATCGCACCATTTCCATGATAGTACGGTTTCTTCTCTCAACAACACCATTTTGCTACGGTGTGTGTGGAGGAGGCATTTGTCGATGAATCTCGTGAGCTTGTAGGTAGTCTTTTAACTCATCACTGGTGAATTCCCCCTCGATCTGAGTGGAGAGTTCTGATGTGACGACTAGTTTTGTTCTCAATAGCTAATTTGAACTTCTTGAAGGTTTCAAAAGCTTCACTTTTCTTGTGAAAATAAAAAATCCACATTTTCTTGAATAGTCATCAACACAAAGCATGAAGTACTTGATATCCAGAATGACTTGATTGCATTGGACCGTAAAGATCAGTATGAACCAGATCAAGCTTACCATGAGCTTGAAAAGTAATCTTATGAAATGAATCTATGTGTTGTTTTCATGTTAGGAAGTGAGGAAATTTATATGTATCCTTCTGAAGAGATGGTAAACCATGTACCACATTGTGCCAACGAAGTGTCTCGAGATACTTGAAACTAATATTACCAAGTCTCCAATGCCACAACTGTGCATAGGTAGATTTCTTAGCCACAAGTGCCTGATCATCTCTATGGACAAAATAAATTTGGATCATACATCCCAAATTGGAGGTTTTACAACTATTTTTGGAGCCTTGTGATTTGTCTCGAATTAGACACAATTTCTTGTCGGAATTACTATCAAAGTCAATTTTTAGGTTATGATCAAGGAGTTGACTGGATAACAACATATTTTTAGTCAACCTAAGGACATATAATACATCGATAATCTGATTGCATGAACCAAGGGGTAGAGAAATGTTTCCAATCCCCTAAATTGTGTATGAAGAATCATCACCTAACGAAACATGGTTTTTGAAGGCATGTCCCTCATTGAAGTAAACCAAGATATCGTGGCTAGTCATGTGTTGAGTGGCTCTAAAATCAACATACCTGAGACATCATTAGATGACATGGGAGTTTCACTTGATCAAGCGGTGTAGTAGTCTTCATTATCTGAATGTTCTTCTTTCTCAGCAATATTTCCTTGCTGATAGGGTTTTCTTTTCTAGTTCCCCTTTTTCTACCCTTGATTGTAGTTCATATGTCCCTTGTGAGATTTTTGGTGTTGAGGTCCGAATTACTTGATGAACCTTTCTTGTATGTATTATACCAACAATCTTTTAATTCATGTCCTCTTTTGTAGATTGGACATTGTTTCTTTTGTTGTTTGTCTCCTTGTTGATCCTGATTTTGATTTTGGGAATTTTGATAGGAATTAGGTTTTCCTTTCTCTTTTCCTTTCCATTTTTTATGAGAAGAAAGTTCATTCTCCTCTTCATCATCTTTATTATACATGGCTTCCTCTTGTTGTAGTAGATTTACTAATTTTTCAAAAATCAGTGTCTGGTCTGACAAGTTAAGTGTTGTGATAAAAATGTGATATGAAAAAGGGAAAACTCTCAAGAAAATAGGAACAAGAGCTTCATTTGTGACCACTTCTCCCAAGGCTAGAAGTGAAGCCCTCAAATCTGTAACTATTCTCAAGAAAGCTTTTATTTTTTCATTTTTCTTGAACTTCAGTGTGTGTAACTGACTCTGCAAATTCAGTATGGCATTCTTGTTTTTGGCCTTATATACCATGCTTAACTTATCCCACACTTCTTTGGTTGTTTTGGCATATCGAATGTGGGGTTAAACATTGTTGGAAACTCCAAACAAGATGATGATATTTTCCTTCTTATCTAATCTATCAAACTATTGTTGTTGTGTTGTATCGTAGTTGATGCGGTCGAGTAACATTCACAACAACAAAGCCAAATTTCTTCAAACTCAAGTTGTGTCTTGATATTTGTCTTCCATGTAGCATAGTTATTTCCTCTGAGTAGTTGTGAATCTTAAAGATAGAACTTGGGGAATTGGTTCCCATTTTGCAAAATTCGTTGATAGGGTGGGGCTCTTATCACTCCAAGTATAAGGTCTCCCAATCTATATACCATCATTCTGATATACCGAACCTTTCTATATACGCGCCCTTTCAATATACCCATCGGTGCACATGGAATAATCTCTCCCTTTTGATATACTTGGTGGTATGTGAAAGAGGCATTAACATACATGAAATAATTTGATACGTGGTACCAAGACAATACTGAAAGGGGTCTGTGTGATTATTGACACCAGCTCAAAGAAATATCCTCATACACGCGCATAACTTCGCTATATACTCGGATAATTTCTCAATCTAGATTTAAGTCATGCAATCATTCACAGATGGATGGGATGGCTCATAGTGTGTGTATTGTGTCCTTATTACTCCCCATCAATTTAAAAGGTCGATGCCGGATGAATTTGTTGCAGTTGTATTAGGCATTAAGTGCAGTAGTAGTCGCGATGGATTTACTGTAAGTGCATCCCAGAGGCACTATTTATACCAAATGCTATGAATGAGATCTAGGATCTCGTGAGTGTTTTAGAACCAAATTTTAATGTTTTTATTACAATTCTCTACCATTTTTTAATAGATTACAATGTTTGTGGTTGACTATGACAACCTAAAAATTAGTACAATACACTGAAGTATATAATTACAATTATACTCAAGTTTTCGAGGCCCTGGTGGCCTCCGGAGCCCAATACGACTGGCTTTGAGCAAAAGACCGTAAAAAAATTGGCTCAAAATGAAGTTTTCGATACCAATCCTTTGGCAAATGTTGTCCAAAATCAAAAATAATCCAATTACGAGAGAAAACAAAAATGGCCCTAATTAGGGTTTTTCTCGCTAAATTTAGTTAGTTATAACTAAATTTGAATTTTATGCTAAAGTTAGTGGTTACACTAAATTTCTAGCCAAATTTGGTAGTGGGTGAGGGAGGGGGATTCGACCCCTTGACCTCTCTTGATGGGAAGTGTCTTACAAAAGTTATGCTAGCCACTTGGGTGGCTAAGCTAAACAAATATATATAAAGAGCAAATTGTAATTAAACACTTCCAAATGGTAAAACCATACCTCTTTAAAAAACCATGGTTTGGGAAAGGTGGTTTTGAATAAAAATTCTAGCAAAGAGAAAAATGAAAGGTAGTTTTAGCAAGAATGAAGGTGGTTTTGGGTGTGTATGGCGCCTTAGATCAATTTTTCTTCCTTCCTTTGAGCTTGTAATCTCTTCCTTGGTGTATTCTATCCTCCTCAACCTTAATTGCAATGAATAAAGGTGGTTTTGATGAATTTGATGACATTTTTGAGGAATTTGATGATGGTATTACATGGGATGGGGTTGGGAAGTTACAAAGGTAACTTTGGCTCTCCTTTGCTTGCACAAGCTTCTCCAATGCTCCTCAAACTCTATTGCAATCCTCCAATATCCTTCAACCTGCTCTAAAACCAAATGTGAAACAGGGATGGAAGCCTGGATGATTTTATTAATAATCAATCAACTTGTACAATAGTTTTTGCTGTAATACATATTGGACAACAATATAAAAACAAATAATGATGTTGCACAAGTGCAACAATAAACAGATTACATAAGCTTCCAAAAGAACATCCAGGAAGAAGAATAAATCAAACAGATAATTGTTACAACTATGTAACAATATAACCTATGAGATAATATGAAAAATATGGTTAACAAACCATATAACAATTAATAATTGAATAAACTAACTATACAATGCATAATTATCCTAAGGTAAAATATATTTACCCTAACATGATCTCCCTTGAAGCACCACTAGTAAATGTCACATATGACACCGATGAACCAGAGGAAGAAGAAAAGATAGAGGAACCTGAAGAAGAATATGCAGGTGATGATGAGAACCATCTTAAGTTCGAAGAAATCATTAGTGAGGCTCACAATGGCCTTTTTGAGTATGTTTTAGGAAGTGAATATGACAATGATGAATAAATGATAAGCTTCTCATATGTGGTGTTCACTCGTGCACAGTCAAAGATAGTAGCTTCATGTTCAACAACTATAACAAATAAAAATGAAGAAGATCCTCTTGTCAAAGTTCTACAAAATAAATTTTTTAGTAGAGGATCACCGCTACCACCTTCGATGGATTTGGCTAAAGATAAACCAAACCCAATGGTTAGTAAGAATCCTATCGCTGCATCAATTAGTTACTCTAGTTCCTCCCCTAGTCTTAAAATTTCTAAGAACAATCCTTCTCCAAATGTTACTCCAATAAAATCATCCAAGATACTCATGAAGCCTATAACCCCACCTCCTAAACATATTACCTCACATTTTAAGGAGAATCAAATTCCCAAGGTAATAACACCTTCACCATGTAAATATTCTTTTTTCCTAGCACATTAAACCTACCCACTGTGACCTCATTTGATTATGTGGAACACGCGAGTAAAACCAAAGTCCAGATCATAGAGCTTGAATATTTACAAACACACCCTTCCCATTTTGATAGGTTTGTTGATGACATCTTAGGTGGTAGTGCTAAAGTAAAAATCTCAAATTCTAAAGGCCTACTACCCACACCATCTACACCTCCCTCTCAAAACATGTTGGAACTCACTGCATCAAATACCAATAAAGTTGAACCTTTCTATCTATCTCTTTTGGTCAAAGGCTACCAATTGAATAATTGTATCATAGATTTTGGAGCCTCTGAAAATGTCATGCCTATCAAAGTAGCCAACTCCCTAGGACTTACCTTGACCCACGTAACTATTTTTCGCTATTCAATGGAATCCAAAGAAGTGTCGTTGGTAGGTAGAATCAAAGATACATAAGTGACGCTAGCGGAATTCCCAAAGAAAAATTTCACTCACCATTTTGGTAGCTGACATCCTAGTGTCTTTCAGAATGTTGTTGAGTAGGAGTTTCTATAGAGATTTAGGTGGAGAAATAAAAATGGATTGGTCCTCTATGATCATACCTGTGAAAGGGGAGATGAAAAATTTGTTGTGAAAAATTTGTTTTCGGTACACAAGATGAAGTACATAGTGCAAAATTGGATGATCCAAGGGCTAACATATTGTTCCAAGATAGTGGGATGGGAAATTATTTTCTCACATTAGAAAGGGATGAAAATATTCCTTTCCTTACTGAAGAGGAGGAAGATCAACTTTGGACCATGGAGTTTAATGGAAGCCATTCAAGTGTAGGGTTTGGGGTCAACGTAGTATTGAATTCACCCTTAGGTGAATATTTCCCATTTTCATATAAGCTTCAATTTGAAAATACTAACAACACTACAAAATATGAAGCTATCCTCTTAGGGATTGATGTTACAGAGTTGATGGGTGTGAATAATCTTAGGTGTTGGATACACGAAGGTGATAGTAAAACATTCTCGAAGCGATATGGAGTAAAGTGAAGAATCCAAGACTCTAACATTATAGAAATAGAGTATGGGACTGCATTGAATCTTTCAATGCATTCCTTATTGAATCCATCCCTTGAGAAAATAATGAAAATTTTGATTCTCTTGTAGTGTTAACTTCTCTGTTGATACCACATCCATCTTTTGGTAAAGACAAGGTGGTATTTGTGGAGGTGGTTTTCAGCTACAAGTCTTCAATGATGAAAATCAACTCTTGACCTTCTTAGAGCATAGAGATAATTTCAATAGCCTCATCTTTGAATGAAGTGGGAATCCACATAGGGAATAAGTAGTGAGAAATATCCCTAGAGGCCTAGTGTTGCTAGAAGATATATTTGATAAGCACGACTGATTCATCAAATACATAGCAAAGGATTCATTCAAGTACATTGCTGATTTTGAAAAGGAAAATATCGAGACTCTAGAAAAACCCAGAATGGTAAACATCGGTAAGTGCTGCTCACTTGAGGAGAAAAGGAGATTCATCTCACTCTGTAAAAGGTATTCATCTTTCTTGGCTTATTCATATGACAAGTTTAAATATTTCCAACCTAAGGAGATGCATCATTCCATTCCCTTGAAGCCAAATGAAAATCTATTCGGGGAAAAAACAAAGGCCACACAATCCAAAGATAGTGGACACCATTAAAGAGGAAGTTATCAATATGCTCAATGTGAGGATCATATTCCCTATCCATCATTCTACATGGGTAGTAAACATCATACTAGTGCAAAATAAGAATGGCGAGATAAGGATATGTGTGGATTTCCATAATCTAAACTAGGCCTCCCTGAAGGATAATTATCCTCTCCGATCATGGATCACATTCGAGACAATCCCAGGATCCTAAATGATTTCATTTATTAATGATTTTTTTGGCTATAATCAAATTGAGGTAGTAGAGGAAGATCGTACCAAAACGGCCTTCACAACACCATGGGGAACTTTTGCATACAACAGAATGCCTTTTGGCCTAATCAATGCAGGGGAAACCTTTCAAAGAGCGATGGATATTTCCTTCAAGGATTTGAAGCACTACATTGTAATATATTTAGATGACCTCACAGTCTTCTCAAAAAGGAGAGGATACCATATCCATCACCTAGAATAGGTACTCATGAGATGTAGAAAGCATGACATATCCCTGAACCCAAAAAAGTGCATCTTCAGGGGTCACAAAAGGTAAGCTATTGGGACACATTGTAAACAAGCAAGGAGCGAACATCAATCTTAAAATATTGAAATACATTCAAGCATTATCCTTTCCCACAAGTAAGAAGGGAGTTCATTCCTTCTTTGGAAAAGTCAATTTTCTCTAACACTTTGTCCCTAAGTTTGTAGAATTGACTAAGCATATCACGACCATGATGAAACCCAAGCCAACTTCAAGTGGAACTATAATTGAAAGGAAATTTTTAAGAAATAAAATAAGCCATTGTTAAGGTCCCGACTCTAGTGTGCCCTAAAATTAATAAAGAATTCATCATGTACTACTACACTTTAGAGCACACCCTCTCTGATGTAATTTTTTAGAAAAATGATAAAGGTGTCGAAGCACCTATTGCCTTCATGATTTTCCCATTGAAGAAACATGAAATGAACTACAACTAGTAAGAAAAACATTCCTACGTGATGGTGGGGACATACAAAATTTCAGGTTCTACATACTCAACTCCCACATAGTGGTAATGGTTCCGGAAGTGTAATCAATTCCATCCCGACTCAAGTAAGATCTTGGATTCAAAAGAGGAAATTGGGTCATAAAGAATCAAGAGTATGAATTGGAAATTTTACCTTCCAATTTCATGTGAGGAAATAGTTTGTGTAGACTAACTACAAAATACAAAGCTCTTAAGGTAAAACATGGTGAAAATGATTGTCCTTGCATTCAGTGTTTTAAATACCAACCACAAGTTCTTTTCATGAATGCCACCGATGATTGGTATGTAGACATCACTTACTACCTAACCTATGGTGAGTTCCCTGCTCACCTTGACTACAAGTAGAGGAGAACACTCAAGATAAGGGGAAAAAAGTTTGTAATTTGGAACCATGCACTCTAAAAAAATATGTCTTGATGGATGTTTTTTCAGGTGTGTAGATATGGAGAAATAGGAGAAGTTACTAAGAGCATATCACAACAAAGCCTATGGCAGAAATTTTTTGGTGATGGTCACTGCCCATAAGATTATTCAAGAAAGATATTATTTTCCTACCCTCTTTGTACACACTCAAGAATGGGTCTTCAAGTGCAAAGTATGCTAGTAGTTTGTTGGGAGGCCATAACTTGTAGAACTTCTTCTTAGGATAGTTGTCATCGAAGAACCATTTCAGTAATGGGGACTGGACTTCATTGGTGCTATGAATCCCCATTCAAGCAAGGGTCACACCTATGTGTTTATGATAAAAACTTGAAAGCCATGGAATTCAAAATTTGATATATTATTCTACTCTGGGACAAGAGAAGAGAACCGAAAGGGATCCATGGTAAGTTTGATTCTTTGTGGCTTGGTCCATTCTAGATCTGTGAGACTTGCGGTGAAAATGTATTCCTACTCTCATATCTAGATGGGATGTCATTTTAGTTTCCCACAGTGGGAAATATCTCGAGAAAATATCATCCGTCAAAGTGGGTTGTCCCCCACCTTATATCATAGGTGATTGTTAGGTGTTTTTGGTTTCCCTTTCCCGTTGTGTGTGTCTTTCTCTTTTCATATTTTTGTGTTTCCTTTTTCGTTTGTGTGTGTGTGTGTGTGTGTGTTCTTCCTTTCTTGTTATCTCTTATAAGTTATAAATGACTTTGTGAATCCCAATGGATAAGGCACTAGTCAACATATTGTAAATTAATATTCTAGGATTTCTCATGTCATGTCCTTGTTGTTCTCAGTCCATAACATGCCCCCAAGCTAGATCTAGTTCTTGTCATGTGTTTTTGCAGAGGTAAAATTCATTAGAAAATAAGACAACCATACCATAGTGTCAAAAAAATTCAAATCCATACCTTCCCAAGACACCCCCAAGTCAGTCCATCCCAAAGCACTAGTCGTATCATATCAGCTAAATGATCTCTACATGATTTTTGTGTATCCCTAGGTGACTTAGGAAGTAAAAATCATTTAAGGAACTTCTAGAGAAAAGTGTTCAATAATGGAGTTTCAAGTAATTTTGGGAAGGGCCATCATCATCCTTCCTAACACTAGTGCATCATCCTCGAAGCAGATAAAAAAGGTTGAAACTCCTCATGGAGGAATATTCAAGAGCTAAAAACATCAAGGAGTTTATTTTGGAATATTTAGGGAGGCTTCAAAGATTTTGGAGCCAATTCAGTGAGAGTGAGTTTTTGGACCTAAAGGAGACTGCACCGTGAAAGAGGACCTTAACTTCAAAGAAATATTATGGGAGCTCTACAATGAGTTTAAATCTCAAAAATTTACCTATGGAAAAAAAAATTAATACTCTACATGGTGGAAAATATAGTACATCTTGAAACCCCATGCATCTCTCTAGGAAACTCATTCTTTCAACACAAAGTGAGAAATCCCGAGAAAAATGGATCCATTTGGAGGTGTTTTAGTCTTATTCAATCCTTTATACCATCACCATTATTATTAGATGATGTTTTCATGCAAAATCATACAAGTTCCCAAAAAATCATCTAGGATCTCTAGATATGATCTTCGCAAATCGGCTCCCAAGGTACGCTTTCCAACACTTAACCAATTTTACACCTAGACACGTGACAAGTTGTGGTGAAGGTGAATTTTCATGTCCCAATTGATAATTTTCAAAGGTACATGAGGTGTTAAAAAAATATCCCCACCCTCATTTAGTCTCCAAGTCACCCACATGACCATGTGCTCACCTTCTAGCCCTCGTTGACCAGTTTGACCTACACACCTACCTACCCCTGCATGCATGAAACTTGGCATCTATAGAGTAGGGTGAATTTTATTTCATCCTTTTTATATTTTCATATGGACATGAGAAACATAAAAATGTTCCCCTCCCTTTGCATTACCCTAGACCCACATACGACCGTCAACTAGCTCTCAGGTGCTCCAGTTTAGCCCCCTCTTCTAAGTTGCACATCAAATGAATGTGTGACACTTGGAATCAGAGGGAAAGGTGAATTTTAATGTCCCATATTCACCTTTGGAAAGGGGAATGAGGAAAAAAATCACCCAACCCTTCCTCCTTCCATTTCAAGCTATAAATAACGAAGGAGATAGTAATTTTCACCATTCTTCATCCCCACACCTCTAGATTTTTCCGAAATGTTGGAGAAATTTCTCTAGATATTTAATCCAAAAAATATCTCAAATGATCCCATAAATAATGAAATGATATAAAACAAGAAAAAACATAAAAAAATAACATATTCAAACAAATAAAAATGAAGATTTTTTTTGGAAAACCTTGAAGTCACCGAAAGGAAAACTTATCATATCTCACAAACTAGTGGTTAGACTGGAATTTAATGTTTTTCATTCATCTATACTACCAGGTGCTAAAAATATGCAAGAAAAATATTTCACTTGCACAATGTGGATATTTTCTAGTGAAGAAACCCTAGGTTTCCCGCGAATTTTTTTTATTTTTAAAATCTTTCAAACCAACAACCTAGTGAAGCTAAAAATCTGAAGGAGCACTATTGGGAAAATAACCCACATCATAGAAATTCATCTCATAAAAAAAAACCACCAAATATCCACTTTACAAAAATAGTAAGACTTCGTACACTTGAACTAGCTATTTTTGGCAAGTTAATATCATAATAAGTTGCGACGAAGATGGTGGGCACAAAGGACATCCAGAAGGTCATAACAGTATTCCAGTACCAACAATAGAAAAAAATTGTCACTTACTAAAAATAGTAAGTATCCTATATGGATAATTTCCACTTTTAGTAATTCATCCCAAAAACACATTCAAGGAAAGAATAGTGTACACAGATGTAATCATACAAGCTAATCTCACTAATACGGTAAGAAAAAGGTGAAAATCATTGTTTACTAAAAATAGTAAGTTGTCTCTTAGGCACTTACTATTAATAGTAGATCATACCATAAAAGGACTGTATGGAGAGGTAATTATTTAGGCTAACATCATCAGCTAGGGTTGAGAAAGGTGAATCTTAACACTTGGTAAAAATAGTAACTTGCCTTTTCACAATATAGTAAGTGTTAAGGAAACATGAAGTTCAAATTCCTAAAGGTAAATCCATTACATCCTCTCTCATCATAATATGCTAAGGTAGGTCATGGTGATGTTACCTATATTGATCTTGATGATCTCAAGTCATGCATGTTGGCAGATCAAAAGGGGGAAATTGAAGACAAAGTGTTCATAATTGGTGGGCATCTTATGTTAGTACAAAGCATTGAGATTGTCTTGGTCTGCTCACATAACTATGAACCTGATACACGAATAATTCAAGTGGACAATGGCATGGCCATGATGGTCATCTCTCCTAGAGCTATTTCACTTTCATTATAAATTCCTACCTTGACCAATATGGTATTCATCACAAAATAAAAGGTCATGAATGAATGGAATAACATGGATGTGTATCTGCAAGGAATTACACTAGGCTCGTAGATGAAGACAGGAGAAATCCTCCCAAAATGTCAAAGACTCTCTCAAGGTGTGAATTTTGTGAGTTTTTTCGAGATGCAATCACCCTTCTCATCGGGGTGATGGAAGAATCTAGCACAAGGATTTCCAATATTGGATGGCGTTCTTCATCCTAATGATGACTGAAGGAGATCAAAATATCACTTAGACCCTCTTTATCCATTACGATGGAAATTAATTACACTCACTCTCGGTTTCCTATAAACAAAAAGTATTTTTGATACTCCTTCAGAGGACTTATCACGTGTGTGGGCAAGGGCCTTAGTGACTAGGTATGAGACAATCAATCAAGCCATCGCAGAGTTGGAAAAAAATAAGAACATGTATACAAGTTATAGGACATCATCAATCATCGAATTCAAAAACATGGACTACTTGTGATTGAAGAGAGCATAATGGCAGATGAGTTGATTGTAATATTCGAGATATATGTCAAGAAAGAGGTTGGAAAACTATTGTCTTTCAATAATGATACTCTAGAATCTCTAGTTGGAATTCGTGCCACCATCGCACTCATTACAAAGAAGCATCCATCTTGGTTTGAAAAATGTAGAGACATCAACAGTGTTTCAGATGGTTGGATGGAAACTCTAAGTTGCATGTGTATTTCTCACATTGACAAAGTGGCATCTGTTGTGGCTCAATTCAGCAAAGTATTCAAGGGAGTTGATATATTTCCAGTGGCATAGGATGAAGATCACTTGGGCAGTGAGATCAAGTCATCAAGGGAAAATTATTCTTCATCATGACTCTTCCTCCTTCTCTCTCTCTCTCTTCTCTCACCCCCAACTTTCTCTCTCTTCAGTGTTCTAATTTTGTGTTAGGGTTACACTTTTTCATATGCCTTCAATGTAATTAAAAGGTTACTTTAGGCTTCTAATGTATAAAGTCCCCTTTATGCTATAAAAAGGGACTAAATGTTTTTCATAGGAATGTGAAAGGTTTAAAGTTGTGTTAAGACATATGAAGAGTCATTGGGGGTAGATGAAGAGTCACCTCTCTTCTTATAAAATGTAAAGGATTCCCATTTCCAAAGGGTTGTAAATTTTTGAGTTCATGAGAGAGCATTTTCTTGTGAAAGAGAAAAAGAGTTAGCCAATTCTTCCACTTCTCCCCTCCATATTTTCATCCATTCTCATGTTATGTACAACCTTGTTGAGATGCTAATAAAGGAAGAAGTTTCAATTTTCCAAGGCATATGAATGTGTGCATATTTGTATGCATGGTTTCCTCTAGCCAGTAGCATCAAAGCTTTGTTGTTTTCTTCTTATAAATGTGTGTTGAAATTTCTAATTAGTGTGTGTAGGAATATGATATTCTACCCGCAACATTAATTCCCCTTCCTCTTTTTCTCACTCCCTTTCGACTCTCTAAGAAAATTATTCTCTTGTGGGTAACTCCAAGCTTGTTACACAGGCTTAGTGGAGTGCCCCTGTTGGATCCCCGGTTGCAAGGCCACCAAAATAACTCATTTCATTGCACATATAAACAAGAATTTTCACCGTACAAGTAGAGGGACTTCTATTCCTAGAGCGTTGATTAGAAACCCATAAATTTTTCCACCCATAAATTTTTCTTTCTAACAAAACTTTGCGTATCAACCTCTTGCTTAACACCCTCATAATATTTTTCACCTAGAATATGTTAAAGTATCATGCATCGTAATTCTAAATAAAGAGTCATTTTTTCTACATCATATCATCGTCTACTCAAAGCATCAATGAAAACATTCTCTTTTACCTTAATATATTACATATCCATATCACACTCACACAATAATTTCATCTTACATAATTGACATGTGTTAAGATTAGGTTGTTAAAATTTTATATGTATAATCAGATTATCTATCCTAAAAATAAACTCTACCCAAAAGAAAGTTCCTCTAATAGACTAAGGCATGAGTAAGCTGTTGTAAGCTCAAGGTCATGGGTAGGGTAGTTAAGCTCATAATCCTTGAGCTTAAGTGTCTTTAACTCAATAACATGTCATTCCTACATGAAAAATTCCCCAAGTCCCTCCAAGGAAGCATATTTATAAACCACAAACTCACCCAAAGGATCCGGTACTATAAGAATAGGTTCGTAGTCAAACAATCCTCGCGTATATGAAAGGCCTACTCACACTTATCTAACCAAATGAACCTCTTCCCTTTAAACTAAATGGAAGTTTTGAGGTGTGAAATTCTAGATAATTCTAGCATAAATATGTGGTAATACCCTACCAATCCCATGAAGCTCCTAACCTATGTCACTATGGTGGGTGTTGGTCAATCTAAGATAGTATGAATCTTTGAGTGATCCATTGAGATACCATCACCATAGATTATGTGACCCAAATACTAAATCTCTAATTGGAAGAGAGACACTCCTCCAAATTCTCAAAAATATTCTTCTCCCTAAGAACCTATAAAACCTTCCTCAAATTCTCCTTATGTTCCTTCTCTAAGAAGAAATATATCAAAATATCATCAATAAACACTACAAAAATCAATCCAAAAATGTCCTAAAAACCCCATTCATGAGGCTCATGAAAATTGTAGGTACATTGGTCAATTTGAAGGGAACCACAGTGGACTTATAGTGTCTATAATTAGTCTAAAATGTGTTCTTTCGAGATAACTACCTCTGTGATCCATAAGCTGGTGATACCCTGACTTAAGATCAATCTTGGAGAACACTCGGCTCCTCGCATCTAATCAACCCATCTATCCTTGAAATAGGATAACCATTTTCACTGTCACCTTATTCAACTACCTAAAATATATGCATAAGCAAAGGGATCCATCCTTATTTATAAAAATCATAGGTGTGCCCTAAGGGGACACACTAGGGTAGACAAGACCCTTCTCCAACAAATCATCTAACTGAATCTTGAGCTCTTAAAGATTATGATTCGTCATCCTACATGGTGCTCAACAAATTAAAGTTGAACACTGGTACCAATTCAATCATGAAATATTCCTCTTTGTGTGGTGCTAAACCAAGAATCTCATTAGGAAATAAATTTGTGAACTCTCTCAAAATATGATGTTCATCAAGTGGTAGACTAGTGGGAACATCCTTTGATCTATCATTGATCATGATGGAATACATATGACATCCTTTACGCATGCTCCTCTTGAGTTACATTACAGAGATCATACATAAGGAAAATGGTCGTGAATTATGGCGATTACTACTTAACTACCCAAATCATCCTCGAACTAAATGATCTTGTTTCTTAAATTTATCTTAGCCCAATGAGAATCAATCTAATCCATTACCAAAACTACCTCATAGGATCTCAATGGTAAGATGCATAGGTCTAAAGTGGTGGAATATACACCAATATCAAGTAAACATCTCTCCAAAAAGGTGTCCATGAAGAGATTGGATCCAGTAGCTAACTTTACCTACCATCTACCCGACTACCTAGAAGCCACCAGCCCATATAGGTCCACTATAAAGGGTGAAATAAAAGAATCGAGAATCACCAAAATAAAATAATATTGATACGAAATACCCATGATGATACATTTAGTATCAATAAATATGGCTTGGTGTTTGGCCTATCATTTCTCTACCATGAAGTAGACATGATGAGTGTGTCCTACGATGCCTATTATCTTCTCTCGACACTAGTGCATATTTCCTATCGAAAAAGAGGGTCTCTTAGGGAATAGGTGTGTGTAATGATCCAAAGCTTTGAAAATAAAACATCATGTTATATGCCCATGTATGGGTGTCCCACTTGTACTTTTCTCGTATTGAACCTAAAGAATCAACCTTTATTGATTTTTTTGTGTGAGGTGGATAAGCCTATCATCCACCCTACCTCTTATCCCTACTAAAAATTTGGCCTCCTCGACCCTTCCCTCTCTACATATCTTGAACTAGACATGATTGTTACTACCTAATGGACTTGATGTGGGTGTACTAGAGGACTTATGGATGATTTTGTGGGCCTAAATCCTTCTCTTGAGTGCAGTGCGGTGCCTTGCAATCTCATATCTTATATTGAGTGAATCCTTTCCTACAACATATTTTTGTTCCTATCTTGAACTGCTAGGCCTTTCCTCTATTCTCCATAGCTAAAGAGTCCTTGTCTATGACCTTCTCCAAAGTCGAGAGGATAAAATCCTAACAAAGCTATCCAAGTTTGAATTCAAGCCCCAAATAGACATGTTGACTTACAATTTCACGTCCTACAAATAGTCAACATACTACAATAAATCCATAAAACAACTCTCATATTTTTTACCGAGATGGAACCCTATCGAAGATTATGAAACTCATATATTTTTCATCGGATAAAGGGATCTAATCGTAGCAATTCCAAATCCAATCCTTAAACAACTCCCATATAATTATTTCTCATATATAAAATGGATTTTTTTCTCCTCATTCCTCCACTAGATGCTTGTTACATCATGGAGAAGGTGAATGGATAGTTGGGCCTTAATGTTTCTCTCATATGTATGTAGCACAAAATAACTATTATGACTAAATATACATGAATCATATCCAAATCCATCTATCCTACCTCCATAAATAGATGTATGTAGTCGAAGAAGGTTCCTAATAACATTGTTTGCATTGTGACCTTATGGACATAGCTCCAAATTCCCCTCTCCATGAGGTGATGATGGTCTCTCTAGTAGTGGTGACCTTACAATGCTCATAGAATGAATACATTTATATGAAGTGACCCTCTCCACATGTATTGATGGGTTACAAGATATCATGTCCTGATGTGAACCATGTTGTTATGGTGAAAAATAATTTCCCTCCTCGGCAAGATCATCCTCTTTATGTTGTGTGACATCCTTAATTTTCTTCCACTATTGTAGAAAATGGTCCTATAAAACATCCATAACATGTTGCAACATTTCCAAAATATGTGTCCCAAGTTTTGTAACATGTGGCTCATAAGTAGGTAGGGTTGGGCCCTAAAATATTGACTAAGTACAAGAAGGCGTGTGGGCATGCAAGGCCTTGTTAAATAGGGAGCACAAGGTGAAAGCATGTAGGACATGGCTCTAGAAGGGTTAATATAACAAGTAGTAAGGAAGAAAAAGGTTTTGGGACTTATCCATATTTGGCATATCAGGAAGGAAACATGAAAAGCATGACCCGACTGTGCATGTGGAATGGATAAGGTGTCATCCTAGCGACAAGTTAGCCTAGGAAGGAATATACCATGCGTTGGAAGCTTCTAGAAGATCATCATGGAAAGGAGTGGAGATTTCAGGCTTGAAGGAGCATTCTCCCATGAAGGACCACATTGGGACACTTGTTGATGGATCTAAATCCTCAAAAAGGTGAGTTGGTAATTCAAGAGGCCTATAAATACAAGCGCCCATAGAAGAAATAGAGAGAGATCAATAGAGAGCGGAGCTCTGCAGAAACATTGCGAGGAGTTGTACTAGGTTAGGTAGATGAAATATAGGAGAAGGATGCATCAAGGGGCTTGGGATTGTAAATTTTATTTTGAGAGCTAAGGGATGTAAATCCAGTTATGATGTATGACTTTGGTCTACCATATTGTGATGTTTTATAATGGATCTAATGGATGTAATGAGGTTACCAACTTATTTGAATATGATCATTAATGATTCTGGTCCATACACATATCTTCATAGTTCTATTTCATGTATGTTTATGAAATGAGTATGAATCCTTATGCATTTTCCTTTCTGTTTTGGTTCAATCCTATAATCTGTTAAGTATCTTTCTATCTGGAATGATTGCATTAGTCTAGAATCCATTATGAGCTCTATGATGATTGCATGTCTCGTTTCTGATCACTCTCCTTAATTTCCTATCCTAGATGATGTTTCCCACTAAAATCACATAAAGGAGAGGCTCGGTGCTTGCGCGTGCCTCAGGTGAGTGCCCAATTCTTGCTAGGTGATAGGTCGGCATGCATGGGATTCCCTTGTTCTTTGGTGGGTGTAAAAATGACTACATCTTGGTTCCGTTGTTGGGACCTCTTTTCAAATTTGTAGTGGGAAATGGCAAACATCATGATCTGTGTGATGAGTGATGACAGATTGTTTAACCTTGGAAGGTGTTGAAATATGGTTTAAGAGTATGGAGGATAAGTTTTCTCGAGAGATTCAAAGACTAGAACCGAGTTTGATGCACATAGATGGGTAGAAGAGAACCTCTACCATGAGTTGTATGAAACTTTTTCTATTTCTTCCTAGTAGAGCTATATGAATGGCTCTCGGCATATGTATCTAGATCAAGCTAGTATTATAGATTACACGCATGGACTTAAGAAGAGTACTAGAGGTTACAAGATGTAGATCTGATGTGGACTCGTGCTATGGATCATTGGTGGAAAGGAGTACTAGCTAGCTACACTCTAGAGTATGCTATTTCTACATATTCTTGTTTGGAATTCATTGAGTTTGAATTTCTGAGGGAGCCCAAAGGGTCATTACTACGTGTTATTCCTCTGGAAATGAATATCTTGATTGTTACCTTGAGTTTAGAGGCATTTCAAATGGCTGGCTAAACCCTCCTGAGCACTGAGCAAGGAAGCTAGGGTAGAGGAAGATGACAGATATTACAACTGAGAAATAAAGGGAGGAGAGACAACTCAAGTATAGTGAAGTTTGTCAAAGGGAGATTGCTAAACAACGCAAGGTTACAAGTGTAATGGATATATGGAGGTAGATGTTGTGGGAATGATTTGAGGTTCACATAGAGGACATGGAACATGAGAAGTCTTTCTTTACCCCATCTTAGAAAGCGCATAAGAGAGACCCCTTTGGCTTTTGATGAGAGTTCATTGTACGGATAGAGAAGATTCATTAGCGCACATCGAACCCACCCAATGATGAAACCCTAGCACTTGGTTTTCTAGATCAAGGGAAGAATATTGTTAACCTAGCTAGTATCAATGGAAGTGATCGATCTACACCTAGGAGATATAATTTCTCATTTGGGACTTTTATGGCTGCACATACCATTCTAGTGTTTGGAGGAATTTTTGGGTAGAGTATAGATACACAATCCTTCATGGTCTCGCATCTAGGAGTGGCACGGGGTACACTATTGGTAGTGGGACATTATCACAAAATGTCAGCATGCAGTTTAGTGGAACTTTGGGGACCCTTTGCGCGACCACTATAGGACCTGGTGGATCTGGTGCGTCAACAGGCATAGTACCTGGTGGATCTAGTGATACGAGAGCGAGAGGAAACACTGAGGGAAACCAAGGCTCTGGCTTGAGAGGACAAGGACCCTAACTAACCCCCAAGTGTTTTTCGAGATGTCTTTGCACTTACCAAACTATAGGGGTATTGAAGATGTTACAAAACATGTGCACAAGTGTGAGTTACTATGGCACGTGAAAGGGATGACTAGCCCAGATTAGAAGGTAAGCTAGTTTGTAACAATGCTGCAAGGGCACACACATAGCTGGTATAGGAAATATGACCCCCATTAGATGGTGGTAGATTACACCACATTGAAAAATTCCTTCCTTGCATAATTCCACATCCCTGAGTTTAAGTAGAACAGCATTAGCTCCCTCAAAGAGATTGATAGGGAATGGCGAGAGAGTGTGCGGGAGTATGATGCAAGGTTCAAAACCATCTTGTCAAAATTTTCATATGATATTCACCCTTCACAACATGCTTAATGGTTTGTTGGAGGGTTGATAACACTATTTAGAAGAGCTTTATCTCATAAGAATTTCGCAGACCCGTGCGAGGCATTAGAAGCTACTCTACACGCTGAAGCTATTGGAAGTGTTGATACTAGTGTTAGCTCATTGTTGGAAGCTCAAATAACTTATATGGACAAGCAGCTACAAAATTTGTTTGCAAACTCAGCCCATGAGACTCACAGTGGTATATGGTGTACAGATTGTGAAGTAGAGGGGCATGTCAAGGATAGTTTCCCTTGGAGGACAGTACGCGTTGTAGTAGTAGATTGTGAGATTTTTCATGGGGACCATGATGCAAGTAGATGCCCCTTGTTATAGTGGGAAATGTAGAAGAATGTGTCTTGCTACTATAATATATGCACCTCTACAACCCATGATACTAAGGATTGTAGGCTTAGTGACTAGATCCATGGGGCCATTGATCTTGGTGTGCGCAAAACTAGCCTTGCAAGTGGTTCTAAGGGTGATGATCACCATTATGAGGATCATGCAGATAGAGGTGCACTCAGAAGGGGATTTCATGGATGATTCCATGGTCATGGTAACCACGGAGGAAGAAGTGATTTCCCATGGAGAACCTATTTTAATTGTGGATCTATAAACCACTACAAGTGCGAGTGTCCAGACTTATTGCAGTGCTCATGGTGCGGGAAGAAGCACAAGTATGAGGAGTGCCCTGAGTTGTTTACACACATGATTTAGTAACACCAAAAAGAAAAGGGTGATGCAATGGCAAGCATTAATAAGGATGACACACAATGGATGCCACGGGTGACACGTGATGCAGGCTTGGAACATGTTATGGTAACAACAAGAGAAGAGGTCATGTGCACAAAGGAAATGCCAAGGCAGAAGAACCTGGTTTCAAGGGAAGAAGTGGTACATGGGAAGTACCCAGACCCTACACATCAAAAGGAGGTATATCAAGAAACCATGGATGCCATTTGGAGTTTACAAGGAGAGATCTAGTGTCTAAAAGAGAAATCCATGAGGGAAGAGCAAAGAAGGAGGGTCGAGGTACCAAAGGATGACCTGGATGAGGTCAAGGAAGTGTGTAAAATGCTAAGGCAAGAGAATATTATTCCCTTTCTAGGAGCATGGTTGAGAGAGAAGTTACCACACACTTTGGAGAAGAGAACAAGAGGTGGGTCTTTCATGTAAAGCTTCCCCCTCACAACCTTGACTATGATAAGGAGATCACATTAAATGTAGTTTTGGATGGGTCGATCCTTAGTAATATCCTCATTGACATAGGCACAGAGGTCAATGTTCTAACCTTGGATGCATGGCATCAGATGGGATGACAGATTATTACTGCCATCTTCAAATGTGTTATATATGGTAAAAAAAAATGAAGGAAATTCCCATCGGTGTATTAAAGGATACAACTATCACCATTCAAGGGGCTAAGTTTACTAGGGACTTTGAATTCTTAGCACTTACCAAGGAAGATAATTTCCCAGCATTACTTGGGTGCCCATGGTGCTATAAGAATAATGTAGATCTTCAATTCAACAAGGGATACATAAGCTTTGAAAATGAGGAGGAATGGGTCATCATACCCCTGGCTGATGGAAAATCAACACCCTATACCGAACCCTTAGGAGAAGAGGTCCTAGATAGAATATATGTGCACTCAATCATGGATCCAAAGATAATTCATCCCACAAAGGGAGTTATCTGGTTTGAGGATGCTCAGTCCTTAAGTGACACCACCAGTATAGCATGTAATAATTGGGTGCATGGGACCTATGAGTTGATCGGATGACATTTGAGAGGATCGGTGACAAAGGTGACAAGTTTGTGTATAGTCGATGCCTAGGAGGAAAGAAGCTACCTAATTTTTCAGGAGGAACCTTCTCGGGATATTTTTATAGGAGATGGAAGCTTAGTGGAAGAAGGAGAATGAACAAAGAGGGATGTAAAGTTATGTCCTACTTGACACAGTGGCACCGTGGTGGGATACACATTAGGAGAACCTCTTGGAATGGTGCGAGGTGAGAATTTACCTATCTGTCTATTTCTCTAGAAGCAACGTGCCCATTTTAATCAAATATTATCATGGTAAGGAACCCACCTCTTTCCATATCTAGGATTGTGAGAGGGTCCGGAGAGAAGGTGCGGAGGCTTTACCACCATTCTTATGGGTAATGTTATTTGAATTTTTGTGGCTAAGAGAAACCCATTTGAAACTATATATTTACCAAGAGGGGACTTAACCAAATTATAAAGTTAAATGAATGGCTCGCAGACCGCGAAAAGTGGCAAGTCGGTGCAACTTTAGATGTAAAAATGGGATGAAGTATCAAACACCCATGGGACTAACACACATATCTAGCAAAGAAAACAAGTGAGACTATGGATGGTGCCAAGTGTCCACCGGCGCATCCCCTAAAGCCTTAAAGAAAATCAGATTCAAGAGGATGCATGAGCCTTCCACGTGGATCTTGCAAACAAATGGACTTTGTCTTGAAGCAGCCATAAAGATGACAAGCCACCTACCACGTATAAGTGATTCAGGGTCTTATCTATAATATTTAATACTCAAGATGTTTTCAAAATATCAGAGGCGAAGGGTCATTTCATCATAAAATATGCACCGTTTAGGTCAAGGGCCATGAACCAATGTATAAAGGGTCAAAATATATGGCTATGTAATAAATAGCTGAAAGTTTTTCTTCTCAAAAGGTGAGTCCATCTCAAGGGAGTTGGTTGCAGAATAATTAAGATGCATTAAATAGGCATGGCTATCACTTTTCCTAAGGGGTAAATTTGTGTGAAATATTTGAGAAAATATGTTTCTGTCAGTTCATATCATTTATCATGATTAAGGGGTAGTTGAAAAGGAGTTTCAAAGTTCTCTCTTACCTCTTCCTCACCCTATAAATTGTAATGAAGTTTTGATGAAAATATATAGATGATATAGGATAGATTTCGGCTAGAGGATAGTTTTAGTTAGATACTGGGAGAGTTAATATTTTCCTCTCTGTCGTAAGTTTCTCTTCTGTAAAAGGTAGAGATCTTGGAACTCTAGCCTTCTACCTGAGTTTTTAATAGCAATCTTGCCTCTTTCTGATGTAATATTGTGCACAACCATTGGAGTAATATATATGTTTTCATGGTGTTTCTGGTTCATCATTCGCATATCTTTATTGTCTTTGATCACCTTTATTTTCATTTAGAAACTATGCATCTTTGGGTGTTGTTGCAATTTCTGGTGTTGTGCTTAAGTAGTTCGAGATGATTGTGTATTCGGTTGGCTTCCTGGTGTATTCTTTTCGGCGCATCACCTTAGTTTATTTTTATGTTTTTATGATCCCTATCTCCCCCAACAGATAAGAGCTAGCTTCTTTAAAATTTGGAGGTCTCCTTAGGATGCACGTCCCACCAACCTAAGGATTCCCATGACTCTGACAACTCTATCTGCCAAGGATGTCCATCAACAATTTTTCTAGCACACCTGGTGGGACAACTCAGAGTAATACTTTATTATGGCATTAGCTTGGTCGATTCTCAAAAAATTCCAAACTTCCATGAAGATTGTTGAGAGAAAATATAGTAACTCCCCAAGGTCCAACCAAATCATTATAAAGGATCGCAGAGCTCCCTCTCATCCATTTTCATTCATCTACCTTTCCACGCCTCCCATTTCTCTTCATCTAATGAGGTTGCATAATCATGACTTCATTACCACCAAGGGATCCTTCCCTTGTTCATCTCCAAACCAAAATTTCTACACTACCACCATCTTTGAGTAGCTATACCTCACACACCAGCAAACAAAGGCTCCAAATCCAAAAGAAGAGGAGCATATAGGTAGGAAGTGATATGCGCTCACAAGGTTCATGTCACTAGTCCAATAGAGGAGAGGTTACAAAATTTTCCTCTATTTTTCCTCCCCACAAAGCAACTCCCCTGAAAGGATCCTTATCAACGGGATTTATTCTGCAAAATAAAGCCACATATGATGGAGAATTTACAGATTCAAAAACCATCACATCGAAGCATAAAGCTTCACCAGAGGAGGAAGGAGATAAGCTTGAATGCTTATCAGATCTGGGGGAATGTCTCGATGAAGAGGAGCCTGTTGAAATCACATATTTTCTCACTTCATCAGAAAAATGATAGAGGCCACCTGTTTCTCATGACCTTTTCACGGACCTAATTCAGAGGCTCTAGAAGAAAGTATCATTGGAAGCTTTTTCTTTCAATCAAAGAGCCTGAATTCACAGGTGAAGCTACTAGAAAGGGAGAGCAGAAAGAAGATGAACAAGATGAATCCCTTTAAAGCAATCCACAAGGGAGCCTCAATCCAAAAGATACCAACCAGAATGATGGACATAAGTAGGAGGTAGGACCAAGCCTTGCCTTAGGCTATATCTTATCAAGCAAAATGCCAGCAATAGTCATGTTCATTTCAGAACATGAGGATGAGCTTCAAGACCCCGAGGGTCAGTTGCAGCACCTCCAGCCACAAGATAAACTAGAGGAGGTATTCATATTGTTCACTGATACCGCGGGTGGAAGAGTGAAGGTCTACTTTTCACTCTCACTACAGGCCATATCAGTAGCCAAATTATTCACATGGCCACATTTTATAAGAAAAGGAAGCTACTTTTCCTTGCCCATTTTAGGTTTTGTTTATCTTTTGCAGAACCAGTTAGATTAGGAGTAGGAGTAGATTTTCTTTTAGTAGAATAAGTGCCTGAGCGCACACTACATATCTCATTTGAGACATGTATGTTTTGTATTTTGTATAGTCCCACTCCTATATTACTCCAAAAGGGATGTGCCAACTCTGATAAAGGCCTTAACTCACCAAGGAAATCACCATCAGCTGAAGATAGTTGTAGTTTTCACTTCAAACCAAATGCAGAGAAACTAAAATCAGCCTAAGGTTGCCATTAGCCACCCTTTTCAATTTTCTACTCTAAAAAAAAATAAAAATCTTATTGAGTTCAATATGAGAGTAGGAAGAAGCAGTTTCACAGCGGAGGATCGTGGGTTCTTTTCATTTAGTAGGATAAATGGTCCCAGTGAGTCGTGACTATTATTTGAATTTTCGTGGCTAAGAGAAACCCATTTGAAACTAAATATTTTCCAAGAGGGGACTTACCCAAATTATAAAGAGAAACGAATGGCTCGTAAACCATGACAATTGCTAAGCCTACACAACTTCAGAAGTCAAAAGCGGATGAAGTATCGAACACCGGTGGGACTAACATGTAGAGCCAACAAAGAGAAACAACAATACCGTGGATGGTGCCAAGTGTTCACCCAATAATCCCTAAAGCCTTAAAGAAAAGTAGAGTCAAAAGGATGTGCAAGTATTCCACATGGATCTAGCAAAAAAATGGGTTGTCTTCGAATCAGGCCATAAATATGACAAGCCACCCGCCACGTATAAGTGATTTAGGGTCTTATCTGTAAGATTTAATGCTCAAGATGTTTTCAAAAGATCAGAGGTAAAGGGTCATTTCATCATAAAATATGCACCGTTTGGGTCAAGGGGCTGTGAACCAATGTATAAAGGGTCGAAATATCTAGTTGTGTAATAAATAGCCGAAAGTGTTTCTTCTCAAAAGGTGAGTCCATCTCAAGGGAGTTGGTTGCAAAATAATTAAGATGCATTAAATAGGCATGGCTCTCACTTTTCCAAAGGGGTAAATTTGTGAGAAAGATTTGAGAAAATATGTTTCTATCACTTCATATCATTTATCATGATTAAGGGGCAGTTGAAAAGGAGTTTCAAAGTTCTCTCTTACCTCCTCCTCACCCTATAAATTGTAATGAAGTTTTGATTAAAAATATATAGATGATATATGATAGATTTTGGCTAGAGGATAGTTTTAGTTAGATACTAGGAGAGTTAATATTTTCCTCTCTGTCGACAAGTTTCTCTTCTGTAAAAGGTAGAGATCTTGGAACTCTAGCCTTCTGCCTGAGTTTGTAATAGCAATCTTGCCTCTTTCTAATGTAATATTGTGCACAACCATTGGAGTAATATATATGTTTTCATGGTGTTTCTGGTTCATCATTCACATATCTTTATTGTCTTTGATCACCTTTATTTTCATTTAGAAACTATGCATCTTTGGGTGTTGTTGCAATATTTGGTGTTGTGCTTAAGTAGTTTGAGACGATTGTGTATTTGGTTGGTTTCTAGTGTATTGTTTTGGTGCATCACCTTAGTTTGTTTTTATGTTTTTAATCCCTATCTCCCCTCCACAAAGAAGAGCCAAATTCTTTAAAATTTGGAGGTCTCCTTAGGACGCATGTCCCACCAACCTAAGGATTCCCACAACTCTAATGACTCTATCTCGCTAAGGATGTCTATCAACAGTACACAAACTATATTCTACATTATAAGGTTATGCATGTGCATGGTACATTCACACTGAGTCACACCGCTGACAAGGAATTGGCAAGAGTTAGCAACTGATCTCATTCAAACATTCGAGTATAGGAGTAAAAAACCCTTGGTGGATAAGGAATTACAGAGGTTATCAGTGACTTACCATTGGGGATAGTGTCATGGTAGAAGATAGGGTACTAGACTTGCTAGTTGAACTTGGCTTGGGCGTTCTTTGAGGAGACAGAACGGAAGATGTCCAACTTGAGTGCACATGTGTGGAAAAATAAAAAGGAAAGATGGTTTATATAATTGACGGGGAAGAAGTGAAAACTTGGATGCTAACCATTTTTAGGGATGTGCGAGGTGTTAGATAGTTCGATGAGTGGGCGTGCACCTATCATGAACCTTTAAAGAAAAAGAAGATTAACAACATCTTAGAAGAAGAGCCTAAAGAGGCTATCACCAGAGACTATTAGTCAGAGAAGGAAGTCTCCAAGATCATTGATCTTTTACATGAGTTTGAGGATTTATTCCCATGTGGGTATCATGAACTCAAAGGTGTTCACCATTCCTTGGGGGAAATGAGAATTAATTTGAAGGAGGGTGTGCGCCTGTCGAAAGAGACCATACCGAATGAATCCTAACCTGTGCATGAAGGTCAAGGAATAAATAGATAAGATGATAACGTCGGGAATCATTGAAGCTATTGAAGATTTAGAGTGGATAAGTCCAATGGTAATTAGCATCAAGAAGGATGGAAGGATAAGTATCTGTGTTGATTACATGTACCTAAATGTGTGTATCATTGATCCTTTCCCAACCCCATTTACTAAAGAAATCTTAGGAGTGGTAGGAAGCGAGGTCTAATCTTTCACAGATGGATTCTCAGGCTATCACTAGGTAAATATCGTGAAGGAGGACTAGAGAAAGATGAATTTTTCCACTAAGTGGGGAAGTTTTTCCTATACATTCATGCCTTTTGGGTTGAAGAATGCCTGTTGTGTTCTCGCACATTGTGGTACAAGCTTTCCAGGACTTCATCCATAAATTTCTTCAAGTCTACCTAGATGATTGGACAATATATGGGTTAGTGAAGGACCATTGTGACAACTTAAGGTTGATGTTTGAAAGGTGTCGGCAGTTGAGGATATCCCTTAACATTAAGAAATGTGTCTTTTCTACCCCGTTTGGAACATTATTGGGGCACATCATATGTAAGGAGGGCCTACTAGTAGATCCCGCAAAAGTTGTAGTAATTGTGGGATTGAGGGAGCCTACTAGTCAAAGCACAGTGCGTAGATTTCTTGGGCATATGGGGTACTACAGGAAGTTCATCAAGGGATATGCCAAGATCACTGTGCCTTTAGAAGAGTTTCTTAAACATAAAAGTTCCTTTCATTGGGGAGAGGTGCAACAAAAGGCATTCAACACTTTGAAGGATAGGCTTGTCACCACGCCCATCCTACATTTCCCTTCTTGGGATAAGCCTTTCCATGTTCATGTGGATGCCTCAAGAGCGCCATTAGATCAGTCCTTATACAACTGGTGAAGGGATTGTTGATCATCCTTTGTGCTTTACAAGTAGGAAGTTGACACCAGTAGAGTAGAATTATACTACGACTAAGTGTGAGGCATTGTCAATGATCTACACACTTCACAAATTTAGATAGTATCTGCTGGCAACTCCATTTATATTTTACACTGACCATATGGCATTGAAATAATTGGTGAACAAGCCCATTCTATAAGGGTGCATATGTCGGTGGGTACTATTGTTCCAAGAATTTGAGTTCACGGTGGTTTTCAAACTAGGTAAAAGTAATTCTGGACCTGATCATTTGTCTAGGATTGATTCAGGAGAGGATGCACGAGCATTGAAGAGACTATGCCAGATATGCAACTGTTTAGGTTACAGTGTGCACCCTCAGATTTGGAGGACATTGTGGTATTACTTAAAAAAGGTGTCGCACCAGATGAAATGAAGGCCTTGGAGAAGAAGAAGTTAGAAATATGTGTCGCACCCTACATGCTAATTAGTGGAGATCTGTACAAAATGGGTCGTGATGAGGTTCTGTGCCAATGCGTACTAGAACATGAGTGCATTACAATTATGGAAGAGGTACATGGTGGGATTGCAGGTGGACACTATGTGGGAAATTCAACCACATAGAAGATTATACTTGTAGGGATTTTGTGGGAGACCGTTTATCAAGATTGCATTGAGTTTTGTAATGCTTGTGACCATTTCCAAGCACCTTGGAAAACCTAGAAAAAGGGATGAAATGCCCTTGCGACCAATAGCCAGTGTGGAACCATTTGAGAAGTGGGATATCAAATTTTTTAGACCAATCTCACTAGCGGCACGAAGGACTGGTTTGCGGTATATCCTCACTTGCATTGATAATTTGACAAGGTGGGTAGAGGCAGCGCCTAAAAAGGATTGCACAATGGCTACATGTGCTATGGATGCCCATTGATTTTGAAAAGTGATAGAGTACGCACTTACTCAATGAAACGGTCCGGATTACTGTTATTAGAATTCATGGTGGACCATCAAAAAACTACTCCCTATCACCCTAAAGAAAATGAAAGCTATTTGAGGTGTTTAACAAAATACTTAGTCATACATTGACTAAGATCTATGATGTTCATAGACAAGATTGGGATGACAAAGTATCATCCATTCTTTGGGCATATAAGAAAACCGACAAGAGGTTGAATAAGGCCACACCATTTCAATTGGTGTTTGGCACGGAGGCTATCCTACCAGTTGAATTCATGTTACCTTTTCTACATATAGCACATGCATGACGATTGGTCGATGAACAAGTCTTTGGAGGAAATATTTAAAAATTTAATGCAATTGTATGAAAGAAGATCACTCACCAAGTGGAGCTAGAAGACTGAAAAATTAAAACAAAAGGCATGGCACGATCGTCACATTAAGAACAAGAAGTTTTAGGTTGGGCATATGGTCTTACTATATGATTCCAAGTTTTTGTGTTATCCTAGGAAGTTAAAAGTCCATTGGTTGGGTCCATACATCATCTCGTACATCCTTGATTCAGGCGCGTGCCAGTTACAAGTGCTAGATGGGACGAGATTTTCAAGACACTTCAATGGGAGTAGGCTAAAGACCTACTATAAATAAGTATTCTTGGTGTTTGTAATAAGGTAGTATTGCCATATAGTTTAGGATTTCCTTTAACATAATTTTATTTTCTTGTGTTTCCCTTTCTCATTTCTATTTTTTGTGTTGCATCTTGGGTGCCTATAATCTCATTAATTTTTTGAATGTTATGAATGCGTAGAGGATTGTGCATCGTTTTAGTGTGGGGTAGAGTAAGGTGGAAGAAATTACAAAGTGTGAAGTGTCAGGAAGGATTATATTGGAAATCTCAGTTGGATGGCCCTGGGAAAGGAAGTGCATGGCAGGAAAGGTGAAAAAGATGGTTTGTGTCAAGGTAAGGCTACATTGTGGATCCACGTACAAGAGAGGAAGAAGTGCAAAAGCAACACGAGGTAGGCGAGAGAAAAAATCATGACGGAAGTACCTTTGGTGTTGGTGATGCGCACACAATAGTATCCTGTAAATATGGATTGGTTATATTCCGAGAAGGTTGGGGGATTGTCCATGCAAGGTTGGACATGTGAGTTAATGTGCTAAAATCAGGTTTTGTTGAAAAACTGCATTAAGTGTTGAAGTATGGTGGTAGGTGAGGTAGCATTTAATGTTAAAAAGTGAGAAAAACTATAAATAGAAGGTTGGAAATTTCATTATTTACATTACAAATATGAAGAAGGAAGATATTTTGCAAACTAGGGTTTCTAGAGTTGATCCATGTGAAGAAAACTTAGAAAAATTTAACCTTGAGTGACTAGTTTAGATCTGTAAACCAAGAGGGAAGTATTTCACGGGCATAGAGAGAGTTGTGGAGAAGTGTCATCTTGTGAAAAGGATATTCCGGTGAGGGTTAGGAAACTAGGGAATAGGTTGGAAAGGATTTTTTTCACAAGTTTGAGATCTAATCTTGGAAAGGGTAGAGAAGCAGAGAAAGAGAAGTTGAAGTGCAAAGATAGCCTACACAATAGCACCCAAGAAACTAGTTGTAACACCTAAAAAGGGAAAAAGAAAGGGCAAGGGAAAACAACAAGACACGACTGCAAGTATCAATGAAGAATGGTATGTAGAAATGCAGTACCCAGATGGGGTTTTTCTTGGAAAGGAGTGGGAGTCCCATTTACGAAACATGACAATAAGTAATTACAACCATCGCATAAACGCTGATTGAAAAAGAAATGGCGCTGGATTTAGTGCGCTTGACAAACAAAAGGACAGCAAAAGGGTTACCCATTTATAGTGACAAAGTAAAAGTGAAGTTGGAGAAGGTGGGATTATTACAAATCTATGAGTTTCCCTACTTTGGGAAGCCTGAGCGCCTCTATTAGTGGCTGATGTCACGTGTACATGAAGACCACTTTCACTTCACGGGCGCAAGATGCGCATAACTCCTCAGCTGATTTCAAAATTCATAGGTCTCATCTGTGAAGGAGAAAGTATAGAGGATGACCTATGTGACAAAGAAGCCATCAAAGAAACCATCACCACATATGCATACAAGAAGGGGTCAAGGTACTTTGATATTACAGATATCTAAGACTGGTGATGAGAATGGTCACGTGCCTAGTAACCAAACTTAATGACCAAGAGAGGTGGATGCAAGTGAAAAATTCATGGCTCAATGTTTGCAAAAGGATCTTAGAAGGTTCCATCTACAACTTTTCCATGTACATCGTAGATGAGATCATCAACAATGTGCAAGAAGGTGACAAGATACTTTTCGGTAATGTCCTCTTAACTATTGTGTTTTCAGAGATCGAGTGTCAGATGCGGCAGATAAGTTCGTTTGGGAGTACCCAGAGGAAGACCCCTCACCCGTAAAGAGATTTAAAAATAAACTTGTGATAGCATGATGGTCGTTCACAAGGCGCATCTTGAGAAGTGGTATACATTCTTGAGGAATGCGTTTGGGGCAGAGTGGAGGATCCCAGAACAACTACCAGTGCTCCCAGATAAAGAAGATGAATTCGTAGTATACCAACACTTATGCATTGGAAGAATTAAGTTGGTTGATGAAAACATGAGGTCGTGTTTTAAACTTCCATTCTCCTTCATCGCTCAGTACTTCCAAGTGGGAGTAAACAAATTCAAGGAATCTAAGAAGCTGAAGTTTGACCTTGGAAATATGGATTGGGACCACAAGGAGATGCACAAGACGTTGGTCTACCCCAACAAGTGTGCGTATATGGAAAATTACGTATCACATGAAGTTTAGATGATGATACCTCGACTCGCCTATTGCGAGGGTCCACGGTGCATGTATACCTTCACATAAGGCCCAAGTTTGAGAAGGGTGCTTATCTTGAAAATGAGATATCTATACCTAAAGACCCAACAGGTAGAAATAATATCATGCCCAAGAAAAAGGAGATGGAAGAGATAAATAAAAAGGCACCAAGTTTCCAAGGTACAAAAATGGTGGGCACTTCAGAACAAGTTCTAGAACAAGTATCTACTTGCACAGGAAAAAGTCTCCAGTCAAGGAAAAGACACCAAAACCTAGAAAATCCCATAACTAAGGAGGATTCATTGGAGAGGGAGGAAGAGAAAGTAGAATCTCCTATACTAGAATCCCCAGTTAGGAAGAAATAGAAGGTAATAGAGGAGGTGGATTCAGAGGACATAGAGAGCTTGGAGAACTACAGGGGTGAGAGGGATGATGATGAAGAAGATGAACCTGAAGGATACCAAGAACCACTTGTTTTTACAATGCATGATTCAAGAGAAGAAGGTGAAGAGGAGAAGAATGACTATCACTTTGTGTGAAGGAAGGGAAACCAAGAGGAGGAGGGTTCCAGGACATGGGAGGAAGTGAAGAGGTTAGCACAAAGAATCAGAGGACTCCAAGCCTCACTAAGGATGAAGCAAACAAAGCAACAAAGAAAGAAGTGGAGAAGATCATTGAGACCTTAGTGGTGGAAGAGTTGGAGCACATGCTAAGTTTGTAATGAACAAAGAAAAATAAGGAAGCGTAGGAAAATATCATGGTAGCGCAAGAGGCCCTAGTCTGATGGTAATTGTTCCTAAGGGCATGCACATAGGAGGAAAGTGCATGGAGATCTAGAGACCAAGAATGGACTATATTAATGATCCAAACAAGGTGTTGCACGCATGTTTCTAAAGCACAGTGCCAACAGAGAAACTCTTGGCCATGAAGTCATTTGATGAGGAAGGTGTATACCCTCGGACAAGGAAGGTGCTCACTTGGGAAATTGAGTCCCACATCAACAAGCCAGAATTTTAAGTAAGCCAAGGAGAAATAATGAAGGTGCTTGAGTCAAAAGGAGATAACCCCTTGGTAAATGCTCAATAGCTTTCAAATGAATAAGTCTGTAATGCGCTAAAAAAAAATTTGGTTGAGGTAGAAGCTAGACTTTTTGGGAGAAATGACAGAGTTAAATTTCTAGAGGTTGAACTAGAAAAGAAAGAAGAAGAGCTAGCTGGGAGAACAAAAGATCTGAAGCAAGAAGAGTTGGTCAGCACCCAACTAAAGTGTGAGTTAAGGGATGAGAAGGAAAAGGTACACGAGGTGTATAAGAAGGTAAAATCCATCACAGATGCCATTATGTTGAAGCATCCGGATCTAACACCACCCGCGCAGAAGTATGGATCTACCCTAGAGTGCCTTGAGGACTTAACATGCATCCTCACCATGGAGAGGCAACCTCTGGCCTTAGAATCCATAGAAGAAGTAGCATAGTGCCTTAGGATCCTCTCCCACTCCACTCTATTTCCTTTGTTCTTCTCTTGGAATTCCTTGGGACACTTGACGATGGATCTGAAGCCTTAAAAAGGTGAGTCGGTAGTTCAAGAGGCCTATAAATACAAGTGCCCATAGAAGAAAAAAGAGAGATCAATAGAGAGCGGAGCTCTGTAAAAAATTTATGAGGAGTTATACTGGGTTAGGTAGATGAAATATAGGAGAAGGATGCATCAAGGGGCTTAGGATTGTAAAAAAATTCTGAGAGCTAAGGGATGTAAATCTAGTTATGATGTATGCCTTTGGTCTTCCATATTGTGATGTTCTGTAATGGATCTAATGGATGTAATGAGGTTAAAAACTTATTTGAATATGATCATTAATGATTCTGGTCCATACACATATCTTCATAGTTTTGTTTCATGTGTGTTTATGAAATGAGTATTTATCCTTATGAATTTTCCTTTCTGTTTTGGTTCAGTCCTATAATCTATTAAGTATCTTTTTGTTTTGAATGAATTCATTGGTCTAGAAGCCATTTTGAGCTCTCTATTATGATTGCATTCCTCATTTACTCGCTCGTCTCCTTAAGTTCCTATCATAGATGATGTTTCTCACTAACTCGCATAAAGGAGATACTCGGCACCCATGTGTGCCTCGGTGTGAGCACCCATTTCCCACCGAGTGATAAGCCGACGTGCATGGGATTCCCTTGTTTTTGGTGGGTGTAAAAATGACTACAAGTAGACCTTGTCCTTGGGTCCTCATTTCACGATGGTCAACTACATGCCTCGAGAATCCTATGTGCATAAAATGAACCAAATTATATTTAGCAGAAAGGTTGTGGTGTTCATTTAGTTATTCATTTTAAGTTTAATTTCCATAAATTTTCCCAGTGTTCGGTTTTGAACCTAAGCTCGATACCAAATGTAATTCCCATCAATTTACACCCCCAAATTAACCATATAAAGACTGGTAAAATTTATGGAAATTTTTGTGTGTTTAAAATGTTAATAATTAGAATATGATTAGAATAATATTGATCCAACTCACTATCCCATTTAAGATGGAAATGAACAATCCCAATTTCACTTGTGCATACAAGGCCACTTCCATTTGATTATCTCGAAGTTCTTAAAATTTGGGATGTAGAAAAATTGGATAGACCATGCTAAAAGCCTACACAAAAATATTCTCCCATGATTTAAATGTGTTCCTCACATGACATGACATATTCTTCCAAGGTAATTATGATAGCATAATTATGATATCGATTCCTTAATTAATTTTTAATCATTTAATCATGTATTAATCCGTTGTTCTTTCGTAGATAAGATAAGGGTGTAAAATGATAATCTTAGGTTGATTTAGGTGGATCAATACTACTATCCAAAACCCATTCCTTACCATTATCATGAGAACATACAAGCACCATTAAAGTATAACCATGTCTTCCTTGCTAAGGAACCAACCCACAAGTTATTCCTTTAATTCTAAGTGATACCCATGTAATCTCCGTGAGTTAAATTTCACAATAGTTAATGTATTTTCCCACCGTGGAGTTATCCTAGTCAAACGAGGGTATAAATTAATTATGTTTCACTAAGATTTTATATAATGCAAATAATGTCAATTAGCTCGATTTCATAAAGGTTTCATACATATTATAAGGTGAAGTTTATTTTTATATGGGGGTCTAAACTGATATTTTTTTCCCCACTAATTTAAAAAGGAGACTACTCCAAAATACATTATATTCCATTTTAATTCAAATACTCACTCACACCAAAATACAACTTATACCATTTTAATTAAATTACACATTCACACCAAAATATCTTTAAGACCATTTTAATTCAAATGTTCATTCTCCCCAAAATACCTTCTATACCATTTTAATTCAAATACTCGTTCTCATTTAAAATGGAGAGGGGTAATTTGAAAATCGAACTTGAATTTGTTTTTAAATAAATGGGTAAACTAAAGAGGGTATACTTGGAAAGTGACCCATCCGAGGTTTAATGTGAGTCGTTGGATCAAATGACTCACAATTGTAGATCTTCTAGGCTTGAATAAAATCCCTAATATATTTTATAATACTTATTACTCTTGTTTTATTTTTATTTTCTTATTTCCTCTTGTTCTATTTTGCATGTTCTATTATGGCTCTCATGAATGCAAGGATATGATTGTTTGTTCATCTTCCATTCATTTCCATTTTATTTTAAGCTCTCATTAGGGTTATAGTAGAGAGTGGGTATATACCACTTGTACAAATCTATATGTAGTATTTATTATTCTTTCCAAATAAATATGCCCTATATATATATATTGTGTGCATTGGAGGAATGTGGCCTTGAAAAATGAAACGACGAATTGTATGGGAATTAAGGCTGAAGTGGGGATGTTTCTTCATAGGAAAAATCATAGGGTTACAATTAGATGACTAACCAAAGCTTGCATAGGGGAGGACTCCACTCATGAAAAACATGGGCTTGTACTACAAAATCCAACAATGGTTTTGGGACGGGGGCTTAGCTTGTGCCATGGCCCCTTTATATTTCCTTCTCTGTTAATAATAACTCTATTAAATAAAATTTTAACTTAGCATTGATTTCTTCTACATGATAAGGAAATCCCTTTTTGATTATAATATTAACATTATATAAAATTTGATACGAATATACACTATTATTTAATTATTTTTGTATATTCATGTTTTTACATATATTCATTTATATGAGAATAAACATGACTCTTTTAAATTTCATTTGTTTCAACAAAATTTATAATAAAATCCTCATTTTATTTTCTTTTATAGACTCTATATAACCCTTTGTTCCATATACAAAAGTTTTACATCTAATTGAGATAATCAAGAGTACCATATTTTTGATAATATACCTTAATTGTATCTAAATACCTTTCATTTCCAATGAGTAGTATTATAAAATACTAAGTAGAGAGTATCTTATTTTTCTAACAAGATAGTTATGAGAGTAAAATTTAGAGTTTGTTAAACAAATACTATTGTTCTCAAAACCATTGCACAACACATGCTATTACCTACATTTTGTTAAAATTTAGAATTTACATATTTTCAACAAGACATTTTACCTATAGTTATGGATAAAAATACTATAGAAATCATTTCAACAAGCTCACTAGGCTCTTCTTAAAATAATTATTTTTTATACAATCCTAACAAGATTTCCTTCTCTTATATGAAAACCATGAATCTTAGAGATCTAAACTACACATATAATTAGTTTCAAGAGAGAAAAATAATATGAAATAAAATTCATCTTTTACTTCCACCTTCACATTCACATACTTGATTGACTATCATTTAGATGATACAAAAGACCTAAATTAGCACAATAATTTTCCATATACACCAAATACAAGATTTTTCATATAATCATTCTGAAATAAATACCTTTCCTTTCCTCACCACAAGAAAAGGGAGAATAAAAAATCTTCCCCTTATATAAGTAATATCAATCTTGTAAAGAAAGGATTGCACAAGTTAATACAATTTTGTTTTCCACTATATTACAAACATTTCATACAACCTCTTTCCTTACATTCAAAAGATACCAAAATGTGAAATCCAAGTGGATAAGCCTCCCTATATAGGGAAAAAACTCCCAAATTTACTATTAATTTACACATTTTCTCCATACAAGGATTGTTCCATCCAAGGTTCTATGATCATGATCCTCTTTTGAGTATAATGATTCCAACATAAGAGTGGCGGCTTGGTTGTCCACCCAACCAATTGGAATCATTAAATTCCATCTCTAAAAATTAAGGACATGGTAGCTCTTGTATATATTTACCCCTGTAAATATAAATACACAAAAGAAAGCATGTCGAGGGGTTGGAAAACCTCACACAAAAGAAAGCATGTCGGAGGGGTTGGAAAACCCAACACAAAAGAAAGCATGTCGGAGGGGTTGGAAAACCCGACACAAAAGAAATTCGGGTTTCGGGTTTCGGGAAACATGAAACATGAGACATGCAGATCGCAAGGGATGTCCCGATGCTTGAGAGTTCCGCAAACCCGAAACACTGCCTAGGCCAATCGGGTCTTGGAGTTAGGAAAACATGTCGGGAAAGCATGGGGCAGAAACATGTCGAGCCATCCTCCAAACCCGATGCACATGCAGGTCTGATTTTCGAACCCGAAACAAAGGAAAACTTGGAAATACTGGCGGAAGCGGGTTTTAGGAAAACAAAAACATCAAACACATGTCAAGGCATCCTCCAAACCCCATGCAAATGCAGAGGAGAACCCCGAACCCGATAGGCAGAAGCCCCTGACGCTGGAAATATTCAGATCGCCATAACTTTTACAGGGAGCTCAGATTCACACAAGGTTGGACTTTTCGGAAAGCTCTCGGCGTCCTCTACCCAACTACGACTGGATATCTTTAATTGGGTGGGAACAAGTTCTTAAAAATGCAAAAATACAGTTCGCCATATTTTGAGTTGTTGGGGATCTCACCTACCGCCATGATGAGATGAGTTAGGTGCAGTCTTGGAGGTGGTTGGGGCAGAATTCGAATCATTCTCTTCTCCCTCATTTTTTCCTCATATAAATTGGAAGGAGGGGATTTTTCTAATGGTTGGACAATTTTGTTTTGCATCCTCCCTTCTTCCCTTGCTTGCAAGAGAATTTGTGGAGCTTTCAAACCTCCCATACGGGTTGTAATGATGCAGTTTTCCTTGCCTCTTGGCCACCTTTGCAATGTATCTTATGTATCGACTCTTGAGCAATAATATATGTGTTTGTGATTGAGTCTCAACCCTCTCATGTATTCATTGTTGTCATTTTGATCTCTTATTGCAATTTGGTTACTGTGCATGATGTTTGTATTGGATCCCCCGTGGTACGTGTTAAATTTGCAAAACAAGTGTCTAACATTCTCGGTGCATCACCTTTGTAGTTTAGGTTTTATTTTATGCATTTTCTTACCCTGTCTCCTTGGCAAGTTAGATTAGGTTTTTAGTAAAACCTCTACATTTTATTTGTGCATCTGAACAGAGGATAGGAACCGGCCTTCATCCGGAGAGCTTTTCCGATTTCGCAAGGTCCCACACTTGGGAAAAGCTCCATGTTGTGCAATCGCACTGAGAGTCTCAACCCATCATGTTATAGAGTCCCATGGGTGCTGTGATTTGACACCAACAGTTTTGGCATGCCCGGTGGGACCAAGAGGTCATTCCATAAGATTTGAAGGAGTTTTCATGAAATTCGGACTAAGAAATTGCAAGTTTTAAAATTTTGGATTTTGCACCTTCCAGGCTGAACTCGAAATCAATTTTCAAGGGCTTATCTTGCTCAAAACCAAGTAAAAATTTCACAGTTGGTAGATCTGAGGGTAATCTTCAAAAGGGTATCTTTAGTTTTTTGAGATTTTGATTTTCAAAATTTCATGCTTTTTAGTGTTTCGGGTTTTCGAGGTCCGAGAACATCAAAGCAGACCCAACAGTCATTTCAGGTTTTGGGGGATGCATTGCATGGTCCTATTCCCGACAATCAGTCATTTCAGGTTTTCAGGGTGTCGGGCATGTTCCAAGTTCCGACACATGGCAATTCGGGTTTTGTAAGTTGCATTGCATGACCTGAGTTCCACCTGTACCTTTCGGGGATTCACAGCTGCACAACAAGGCCCAAATTCGGATTGAAGATTGTCTCCTCTAGGTCCTTCAAAGTTTAAATTATATTTTCAATATTGTCAAGTTTGGTGTGTAACTTGGCAAAATCCAGCCTTTTAGAGGCTTGTTATCTAACACATCTGGCGACTCCGAAGGGATAGAATTCAGCGGTGTAGCAGCACAAGTTTCCCAGGCACATGAGAAGAATTCGAACCAGGTCTAATACTCGAGAAGAGGGGCTATTTTACCACTTGCAACTTTCACCAGGCAGAGGAAGGAGAGGAAGAAGACCACAAAGATCACCATCTCCACCTAACAAGACTTTGTCTACACCTCCACCTGGTAGGCCTTTTCTCGCATCAACCAGGGTTCTTAGGCCAATCATAATGGCACATCTACCACCGAATCCCTTTGTCAATTTCATGGGTAGTAGTCCACTTGCCCTAAATTCTCATAATCAAATTCCAGTTGTAGCACTAAAGAATATACCCTATTTTACAGGAGAAAATCATACTACTCCTATTGATCACATCCAGGATATTGCTAATGCATGTGCAATCCACGAAATAAATGAAATGGATGTTGCAGTCAAGTTGTTGGCTTCATCTTTCAAAGGTAAGGCCTTACAATGGTTTAGGAGCCTAGCAACAGGGTCTATTACGAATTGGGACCAACTTTGTTCAGCTCTTTGTAACTAGATTCGGGGAGAGGGTAGACAATTTGTCCTTATTAGAACAATTGACAACAATCAAAAGGGCTCCTAACGAACAAATGATAGATTTCAACTTCAAATTCCAACGGACACGGGGACAGATTCCAATAGTCATTTGTTAGACCAACCTGCTTTGAAGGAGCATTCCTTTATTTCTTAAAGGCTATAAATTCAGACATAGCCATGATGATCCAATCAATGGGAGGGACAATGCTACCAGGGGCCTACGACATACAGCTATCAGAGCAGAGAACTATTTGATCCAAGCTGGCAAGCTTGCACCAAGGCCACCAATGCCTCTCTATCCAGATATGGGAAATCCTACAACCAGTCAAGCACCAGAGTTGAATCCCATTCCAACTCCTAGAAATCAAAGCAGTAATGAGGCGTCAACTTCTTCAAATACTTCAAAGGAATTGCAGGAGGTTATGAAACAGCTACAGAACCTTGGAAATGAGCTAGTGACTATCAAAAGACAGCAAGCTCAAAGTTCTAGACCATATCAGCCTCAAGCATAGTACCAAGCTAGGCCCTCATACCAACAGAATAGACCACCAGCTCAGGCTACAAATCAAAACCAAAACCAAGGACAACCTCAAGCTGCCAGGCCATTTCGACCATATGATCCAAATGCAACGACATCCTCAAGAGCCTTGGTTCCAACACAAAATAACATGGCACAGGAATACAACTGGTGTTACCCTTGCAATCTACCTCACAATCAGTCAGCATGTTTCAATGGTGCACTGAATCAAGCCCTGATGGTACAAACCATTGGTGTGCCTCAAGAACCAAGCCAAGAAGGGAATCAACAGCAAGAAACACAACAAGAAGGACCTCCAACAGAAACCACATTAGCAAATTGGCAAACGGAAGACTTTTGTGGAGTTAACCAATAGCCTTTTCAAGGCGTGGCTGCCAACACACGGTCAAAGAAGAGAAACATAGAAGAGGGACAACCATCCAATCCAGTTGTTTCTCAACCCACTCTTACACAACAAGGGGTCAGTAGACCAAACGCAGCTCCGAATGTGCAAAATCAGCCTAAGGTACCTGTTGTAGCAACACATACACCTGTTCAAGCTCCAGAAAAGTTTGCACCAAGTAAGGGACAGCAAAAGGACAATTCATCCCCCTTCAACATCATCGATCAAATGAAGAAGACACATGTGAACATTTCCATGTGGGAATCACTGGCGATCCCAGGGCAACGAGATTTATTGCAAGCTGCAATGGCTAATTGGTCTGCCACAAATGTATCAAACCAGGGACATGAGAAAGTTCTCACTAATGCAGTGCAACATGATGGGGGCCAGACAAGAAAAATTTTGAAGCCTCCACCATTCTATGTTTCGTTGATTATTGGAAACCACTTGGTACACAACTGCATGATAGATTCAGGAGCAAGTAGTTCAGTGATGCCGAAGCAAATAGCGGATCAACTGGGTTTGAAGTATGAGCCAGTGCTAAAAGGAGTAGTACAGCTAGATGGAACGGCAGTGGGAACAGTTGGGATCATCAAGGGGTTAAGCCTAACACTACATTCATGTCCCAATGTTACAGTTCTGCAAGATGTGTCTATGATTGACCTTCCGCCACTCTTTGTGTTGTGTCTATCAAGGGACTTCACTGCAAAAATTGGTGGATATTTATCTGCAGATTGGTCGCACATGATTTTCAGGACAAGGTATGGGGCCAAAGCAACAATCAGGTCAGAACCAATTACCAATTTCCATATTGAGCCTCATGTACCAGGTCCTATCAATGCAAATTGCTTGGCTTTTAATCAGGAGGAGTGTGCAAGTGATCTAGAAGCAGGTACTAAGGTCGAGGGAATTCCTGATTTAACTTTGGATGAATGGGCAAACAAAAGTCATGAATTTGACCCATACAAGGAAATTGAAGAATCTGAATTGGGTGTGTATTGTGTACACGAAGAAAATTCACCCATTCCCGACATCATTCAGCCTGAACAAAAGGATGAAAGCAAAGTTTGGAAATTATTCTTCGATGGCTCGAGAAGAGCATAAGGTCTTGGAGGCGGTGCAATGTTGATTTCACCACAAGACATCAAATATTATTGACTTTTCATTTCCAGTTTTCTTGTTCAAACAACACAGCTGAATATGAGGCCTTGATTCATGGAATTCATTGGGCCAAGAAAAGGGGCATAAAGAACTTACAGGTGTTTGGAGATAGCGAACTAATCGTCAACCAAGTTAGGGGACAACATGCTACAAAGAACGACTTGCTGAAGAGCTACAAGAACAGGGTATGGGACCTCATTGAGGATTTCGAAGCTTTCAACATTGTGTCCATACCCAGGAAGAAAAATGAAGCCGCAGATAGGCTCACAGCAGTTGGAGCAACATTTGATGTGGTTGACAACATCAGAAGGGGAAAAACACAGCCTCATATCCATGTGATTGTGAGGCCAGCAGTTCCAGATAATAACACAAGCTGGCAGGTGTTTGAGAACGATCAACAGATCATCAATTTCTTACAAGAAGAAGCTGAATTCTCAGCTAGAAATCAGGATAGGCTAGAGCAGCAGTATGGGGATCAAGTAGTGCAGCTGCGGACAAACAAGCTTCCTAAGGGTTTAGTAACATTGGAGTCTATCTTCAACCCTAATGACCAGTTCCGTAAGGAAAAGGCTAACATACAGGTCAAGAGAGAAGATTCAGAGCCAATTCTAGCTGGGGAAGGGAAAATACTTCAAATTGGTAAAGTGGCCGCTGAGCAAGAGAAATCAGATTTCATGCAGCTTTGCCAAGAATTTCCAGATGTCTTCGCTTGGAGCTATGAAGACTTAAGAGGATTTGATCCAAATTTGGCACAACATACTATAGAATTGGATCCAGATGCTAAGCCCATCAGAGCGAGGAGACCTGTCGGCCCTCACATTGAGCCTCTAATGAAGAAAGAGCTTAACAAGCTAATAGAGGAAAGCATTATATTCCCGATCAAGCACTCAAGTGGGTGCAAAATTGGTTCGGTCGGGAAGAAAAGTGGAGAAATTAGGTTATGTGTGGACTTCCGAGACCTAAATAGAGCATCTCTCAAAGACCATTACCCACTCCCTTCAATGGAACAAATATTACAAGTAGTATCCGGTTCAGAGAGATTCTCTCTCCTAGATGGCTACTCAGGGTATAATCAAGTGATGGTGAAAGAAGATGACCAATTCAAGACGGCTTTCACCACCAAATGGGGGACCTATGCCTACAAGAAGATGCCATTTGGACTATCAAATGCTGGAGCCACCTTCCAAAGGGCGATGGATATGGCATTTAAGGGGTTAATCAACAAAATAGTTCTGATATATCTTGACGACATCACTGTATTCTCAAAAAATGCAGTGGATCACCTCTTACATTTGAGGCAAGTATTTCAGAGATGTAGAAGATTTGGGGTATCATTGAATCCCAAAAAGTGCATATTCTTGGCTCACGAGGGAAAAATTCTAGGCCATATTGTTTCAAAGGAAGGGTTGATGATTGACCCAGAAAGGGTTGAAGTAATTCAAGCATTGCCATTGCCAAATCACAAGAAGGCTCTTCAAAGCTTCTTGGGAAGGATCAATTTTGTCCGCAAGTTTGTTCCAAACTTTGCAGCTCTCGTAAAGCCAATGACGCTGATGTTAAAGAAGAGCATGGCATTTAAGTGGACATCTGAAGGCAAGGCAAGTTTTGAGGCAATAAAAGAGGCTATATCTCAAGCCCCAACTCTCGTCAATCCAAACTTCTCCAAGGACTTCATGCTATATGCCTTTGGTGGTGGAGACACAATTTCTGCAATCCTGGTACAACAAAACAAAGGAGGATTAGAACAACCAGTTGCTTTCTTCAGTCAAAGCTTGGAGGAATACGAAACTAGACAATCTTTCATTGAAAAGCATGTCCTTGCAGTAATTAGGAGCTTAAGGAAATTCAAGCACCTAGTCTCAAACAACAAGATCCAATTATTGGTCTCTCATGCGGGAGTCAAGGACTTCCTTCTAAACAAGGATCTGAATGAGAAACGTGCAGGATGGATCACTCGTGTCATGGAATATGACATCAAGATTAAGGTCACTAAGCTAGTATGTGGAAAGGGACTATGTGAACAGCTAGCCTTGAGTCAACAAGTTGAAGCAGGTGATGAAAAAGAGACTGTCTTGGTACTACAGGATGGTCAAGAACATGAAAATGATGATGTGCCTACTCCTTGTTGGACTCAGAATATGATACACTTCCTACAGACAGGACTATGCCCTCCAGAAATGAGCAAAGCAAAGAGGAGATACTTTAGATTACAAGCTATTCCATATGTGCTTGTTGATGGTGTTCTATTCAAGAAAGACATCAATGGAGTTCTATTGAGGTGCATTGGGACAGGTCAAATTGAGAGGGTGTTACGATATTTTCACGATGGAGATTCTGGAGACATTTTGCCCCACGAGTAATAGCTCTCAAGATAATGAAGGTAGGGTATTATTGGCCCACAGTGTTCAGTGACTGTTACACATGGATAAGAAAGTGCAAGAAATGTGCACTCTTCACAGGAAAAGAAAGACTAGCGGCACTTCCATTGCACCCAATTTTGGTTGACCAACCATTTATGCAATGGGGATTGGACTTCGTTGGGGTCATCAATCCAAACTCAAGCCAAGGCCACAAGTGGATTCTCACGGCAATAGACTACTTCACCAAGTGGACTGAAGCAGTAGCGCTCAAAGAGGCAAACGAGTCTAATATACTAGAATTTTATGAAGGAATAGTGACCAGGTTCGGTGTGCCGGCCACTATCATATCAGACAATGCATTGGCATTCATAGGTTCCAAGATTACAGAATGGGCTGTCAAGAATGGAATCTACTTGAGCACCTCTTCCAATTATTACCCACAGGGTAATGGACAGGCAGAGTCCATGAACAAAAATTTGCTAAGAATCATCAGGAGGACTCTGGATGAAAATCAAAGAACATGGCATACCAAGCTAAAATCAGCATTATGGGCTGACAGAATAACACCAAAGAGGTCTACAGGTAATTCCCCTTACAAGTTGGTCTATGGAAAAGAGGTAGTATTGCCTATATCATTAGAACTGCCTGCATTGGAGTTCATGAAGCAATTGGAGTTGGCTGAGTTCGAACCAATGGAGGCCCGGTATGCAGAGTTGATGGAATTGGTAGAAATTAGAGAACATGCAGTTCAAACAATTGAGAAAGATCAGGCCTTAGTGAAAAGATGGTTTGATAAGAAAGCAAGAGCAAGGACCTTCCAGGAAGGGGACCTAGTTCTGAAATGGGATGCAGATCGAGCAAAACCGGGAAGGCATTCCAAGTTTGATGCCATTTGGAGTGGCCCCTACATGGTCACGGGATGTAAGGATAGTAATTCCTTCCAATTGTCTACATTGGATGGAGAAGAACTCCCGATTCGGTTAATGGAATCTATCTTAAACATTGCTACTGAAAAGAAAAGATTTACCCTTGTAAATAT
Source organism: Taxus wallichiana var. yunnanensis (assembly GCA_018340775.1). NCBI lineage: Eukaryota > Viridiplantae > Streptophyta > Pinopsida > Cupressales > Taxaceae > Taxus > Taxus wallichiana. The sequence goes on along the minus strand of CM031243.1, from coordinate 27,536,512 downwards.
TAGCCTAGATTTCAATTCCTCTAAGTGCGTATGCACATTGTCTTGTTGTAGTTAGGTTTCAGTTTCCCTAAGTGCTTTGGCATAGGTTTTGTTGCTCCTGGGTTGGATTTCTATAGTTCAGCGTGTTCTCAGAGAAGGAGTTGCAATATCAGGCTCGGGATCAGATATCAGGTTGGTTTTAGGTTATTGCTTATGACTCCATACCCGATGGATCGCTAAAAGGCCACTGATCTTCTACCTAGCAGGCAGGTAATCCCGTTGAGTTGCCAAATTGTTGTATATATTTACCCCCGGGTAAATATAAATACACAAAAGAAAGCATGTCGAGAGGGGTTGGAAAACCCGACACAAAAGAAATTCGGGTTTCGGGTTTTGAGAAACATGAAACATGAGACATGCAGATCGCAAGGATGTCCCGATGCTTAAGAGTTCCACAAACCCGAAACACTTCCTAGGCCAATCGGGTCTTGGAGTCGGGAAAACACGTCGGGAAAGCATGGGGTGGAAACATGTCGAGCCATCCTCCAAACCCGATGCACATGCAGTCCCATTTCCGAACCCGAAATGAAGGAAATCTTGGAAATACTGGTGGAAGTGGGTTTCAGGAAAACACAAACATCAAACACATGTCGAGGCATCCTCCAAACCTGATGCAAATGTAGAGGAGAACCCCGAACCCGACAGGCAGAAGCCCCTGACGCGGAAATATTCAAATCGCCATAACTTTTTACAGGGAGCTCGGATTCACACAAGGTTGGACTTTTCGGAAAGCTCTCGGCGTCCTCTACCCAACTATGACTGGATATCTTTAATTAGGTGGGAAAAAGTTCTTAAAAATGCAAAAATACAGTTTGCCATATTTTGAGTTGTTGGGGATCTCACCTACCACCATGATGAGATGAGTTAGGTGCAGTCTTGGAGGTGGTTGGGGAAAAATTCGAATCATTCTCTTCTCCCTCATTTTTTCCTCATATAAATTGTAAGGAGGGGATTTTTCTAATGGTTGGACAATTTTGTTTTGCATCCTTCCTTCTTCCCTTGCTTGCAAGAGAATTTGTGGAGCTTTCAAACCTCCCATACGGGTTGTAATGATAGTTTTCCTTGCCTCTTGGCCACTGCAATGTACTGTATCGACTCTTGAGCAATAATATATATGTTTGTGATTGATTCTCAACCCTCTCATGTATTCATTGTTGTCATTTTGATCTCTTATTGCAGTTTGGTTACCTGTGCATGATGTTTGTATTGCATCCCTATGGTCTGTGTTAAATTTGCAAAACAAGTGTCTAACATTCCTCGGTGCATCACCTTTGTAGTTTAGGTTTTATTTTATGCATTTTCTTACCCTGTCTCCTTGGCAAGTTAGATTAGGTTTTTAGTAAAACCTCTACATTTTATTTGTGCATCTGAATAGAGGGATAGGAACCGGCCTTCATCCGGAGAGATTTTCTGATTTAGCAAGGTCCCACACTTGGGAAAATCTCCATGTTGTGCAATCGCACTGAGAGTCTCAACCCATCATGTTGCAGAGTCCCGAGGGTGCTTTGTTATTCGACACCAACAGTAGCCTCCCTCCAAGGTCATGGTAGAGAGAGGTTTTATGCTTTGTTGAGTTTTACAAAAAGGGTAGAACACAATATTAAACAAACACATACACAACCTCAAAACATCAATCCAAAACCAAACACAATGAAGAAACTCCAAATTTCTTCATCAAAGGGAAGAGGGGAAAAAATTACCATTACTGCAAACATTTGAAAATTCATATCTCACATTTTCCCGCATGAACACCATACTCCAAACTCCACATAACATCCAAAGTCCAACTCAAAGCCTCCTCCTTACCAAGTTTTTTTAAACCTTGGAATATTTTCTTAGCAAGGAAGGGAGATGAGTTTTCAACCCATATGAAAAATCGTCTCCCTCATCATATATATGAGGGAGGAAATAATAAAATATTAATCCCATCATGGATTTCCCATCAAGCCATGTGGGTGCAAGAGGGGTTTACACCCTCTTCCCTAACATTCCAAATCCAACTCAAGTGAGATGGATGTAATCGTATGCACCCAAAATAAAATATGAAACCCATCATGGATTTCCCATCAAGCCATGTGGGTGCAAGAGGGTTTTACACCCTCTTCCCCAACATTCCAAATCCAACTCAAGTGAGATGGATGTAATTGTATGCACCCAAAATTGCATGTGCTACATTATTGGAAAATGGTTACAAAGGTCCCTAATGATGATTCAAAATCCTTTCAAGAAGGTGTTTGAGCTCCAAAACCCATTCACAATATATATTTGTAGCCTAGATAGCCTTACTTATCTTTTCCTTGCATTTTTCAGCTTCCCCCTTCTTTTTGTGCTTGTTTTGGCCTTGATGCAGGATGCTGCCCTACCTAGGGTGGCTATTCTGAAATCACCACCCTGCGTAGGGCGGTGGTCCCGCCCACTTTTCCAAAATATTCATGCGAGAAATTACATGTGAAGATTCACTTAAGTTTACTTTTTGAGCACATTCGTGAGCCGAATTTGCTAAAAATAGCTTCATTTTCTTGGTTCTCCTTGTTCCTTCTATTTTTAAATAGATTTAATGAGTGGAACTACCTATTCATTGCCTTGTGCATAAAATTAACCTTATATCCTTCATTCCTATATATTCCATGCTTGTATTCAAGCAAAGGGCATGAGAATTTTGTGTGTCTTGTATTGTTGTGTTGCCATAATCTTGCTATGAATTGCATTGCCAAGCTCGGATCTCTTATGCTATCTCTCTTCTACTTGCATTGCATCCAGATTGCTTCAAGTTACCATTGCTCAGCGCTATCCTCTTGTTCTTGTTCTTTGCATTCCTAATCCTTTGGACTCACATGAACACTTAGAAAAAGAAAGGAAAGTAACTGAGGGGATAGATATTGATACTACTAGATTTGTTAAGGTTCTTACTCTTCCAAGTTGGAGTTGTGTACTTGTTTTCTTTGTTTATCAAATTATCAATTATGAATTGTTAGTTTCAATTGCGTATCAAATAGATTAGAAATCAATTTCTTTTCATTTGAAAGTAATTGGTTGATTTCCAAGAGGGTTTGAATCTTTCATAGAAACCCCGGTGATGGATCCTCTTCTTCCCATCCTTATGGATCTGAAGGAGATAATATCTATATGAGGTTGTCTACATATCATAGATCATTTGGAAAATCTCTTGTTTTAAGTTAGTTTAGATTCAATACACTCAGCATAGGTGAATAACCACACCAAGTTATCTTGCTTGTTTATTTTAGTGTAGAAGTAGATTTGATTATTTAAAATAGAAGTGAATTATTGTTTGTGGTTGTAATATTTTGGTTTTGTTATTTGTTTAGATTACTTTCCTTTTTACAGTAGCATATATTGCTAATTTCATTAATTTCATATGGACACTTCAAAATAGATCAATACTTAGATCCATGTTAGGAAAACAAACCATAGGGAATTTATGCTACCTATTCATAGCCTCTAAATCTACCCTTTTCAACTCGGATACCAGGAGATCACACTACCAAATCTTAGTCACTGATCCTCTTATAGTTAGCCACACACATTAAAACATCGGTTGCTCTAGCATGAACTCAGGGGGTCGAGTGTAATTGAAGATCACGTGTTCATTTTCATCCGTACAAATTGGTGAACCCGACGTGAAGGATTAATTCCTTCTTGTTTCCTTTCTTTCATTGCTATTACCTCATCTTTCCATTTATTCCCCTATTTTGGTAGGTATTTTATACCTTTTAAAATATGTCTGGAAGAGATTTTGGTGGGCCATTTGGCTTTGATAGATATTACACCAACGTGCAACCACAACAATCCCCTTCTCTTTCAAGGTGGGGTGATAATTACACAAGCAACGTCCAAACCTCCCCTAGTTACACTTCAAACCCCATTAGCTATGTAAGGATGGAGGAGGTTGATCAACCATTAGACATGCAATATGGTCAACCCAATGCAAACCATGTTGTTATCAAAAATGGAACAAGTTCTTACCATAGAGTCTTGTCAAGACCTCACATTGCCATGCAATCAATAGAGGATGATCTATTTGCATGAATAGCTAATCCTCTTTGTCAGATAGATGAGTCTTTGGATAGAATGAAGGCTTCAGCCTCTGATATTTTGAATACCTATCCTAAGATTATTACTTCGAGGAACAAAATAATTATAACACTGAACAATTCATGACAGGGTATCATGAGCCTGCTCAATCAAACCCTATGCCATAGGCACCCCAACAAGGGACTCAATCCTCTCCCAATGATCTCATTTCCACTTTAGTGGGGAGAATTAGAGAACTATAAATTTCCTAGACTTCACAACCAACATATGCAGTAGGGTATAACATGAGGTATCCAGTTGACAACAAAGGATACATCCCTTCCAATGAGAAACCAACGTAATATCCTATACACAAGAAGGTTATTTGGCTCATTCAAATCCAGATGATCTTCTCATAGGGTTAGACACAATAGGGATGGGTCCTCATCCTTCTCAAGCGTATCCTACGTAAGGGCTGGTAGGAAGTGTGTTCTCAAATGCTGCCACAACAGAAATGTGACGTTCCCTAGTTTTATTCCCACTAGTCCATGTGCTTTGGTACTATTCCACCTTACATGCATATGTATTCAAAACTCCCAAATGGTGATATACCATTCTTACTCCCTACATGCCATATCAAGGGACCCCATATGTTCCCGTCAATGCTTATAGTGCAGCTTATCTAACTCCTCCTCCACCTCCTCATCAAGGATCTTCAATGGTGGAATATTATGCAATGGGTACATACGCTGAGTACTTAAAGGAGCCTCTTGACTTCACCATACGTGGTGTCATGCTTCTACGCCCATTTTTAGATCTTCCAAAATTTAAGGGAGAAGGAGACCCAAATGCTCATATCAAGGCCTACGCTATTGCTATCAGGGAATTGCTTCCTTGGGATGCTATAGTGGCTAAGATATTTCCAAATACTCTCAAAGGAATCACATTGGATTGGTATTACCGTATTCTAGAAGCTTCTATACATTCCTTCAAACAACTTGTTTCGAGTTCATCAAAGCATTTGACATGAACAAGTTGTTGCGTATAAGGATTAGGGAGTTCCTGCATATTAGATAGGAACAAAATGAATCTTCCGCTCATTTCATCCAAAGATGGCACCAAGTTCTCTATTCCTCTGCAAGTGCACCCAACATGGACCAGATGGAACTTTGTGATCTTTTCCTTCACTCTCTCAATCGAGAGATTAAGGAAGAGGTCCAAAAATTTCCTTTCGTAGTTATGAGGAAGTTTTGGAAAGTGCACTTTGGATTGACCAAGCCTCTATAGACAGTGGGTTTAAGACATATGGTCCTAATGGGAAATTGGTATCCCCATATCAAAATAATGAAAATTATCAAAAAAATGGTACCAACAACCAAGTACCTAAGGGTGTGAATCGTAATCATGGTACTACCACAAATGGTGCTACTAATCAAGCTAAAAACATTAGCTTTCCAAAAATGACAACACTAATAATAACAACAACTTAGGAAATCAAAGAATCCCTAGCACTGTGTCTTCTATCAACATGGTTGATGTAAATCATCCACTACAAAAAAAAAATCAAACCCAAGGTCCAAACTAGTATCAAAACTCTGGACAAGGGGAAACAAATCATGGTTATAACAATCAATTTCAAAATTACAACCGAGGTTATAATCAACAACAACAAGACGCTTATCAAAGACCAAGAGATTATGACCCTAACCTATATTGTGGTTTCCATAAGGTTCGGGGTCATGACGATAGGACTTGCCACGATTGCAACAAGTTTCTGCAAAGACTTCCCGAAAACCAAAGGCAACTCTTTGTAGACATGTTCCTAGCAAATCCTGAAACAAACTCACAATCTGACTATATAGGACTGTAGCTCCTCAAAATGCTAATGTGAGCATATTTCGAGATCCGCTCCCTACACATCCTGAAAATTTCAAGGTGAATTCACAAAACACAAACAAAGGCATTCCTATAGGAAATAATGACCATGAAGCCTCAACTTCCAATAACTCTCAAGTCGCTCCTAACCTTGGTTCAAATGATAACACAAAAATCTTGGGATTAGTTGAGCTAGAGGTTGAGCATGAAATTAATGCAACAAATCAAATGAAGGAGTACATTTCAAAACCCTTACCCAATCTTTCCTTCCCACATGATGATGTTCCCACAATCGTGAAACCGGTAGGAGCCTATGATTTAATATTGGATTTGAACAAGACCTTTTCTCACATTTCATTCCTAGATTTGTTAAATAATTCACTGCGCATCATTCTACATTGCTCAATACACTAGGTCTTGGTCATTTAATCCATGTTACACCACCTCCTAGTGCTCAAATAAATCATATTGACTTTGACATACATCCTCCATGATAGAATGATAGGGATACTGGGTTTGTTTTTTATATAGACAAGATGTCATCTGAAGCTGAAATTGCCCAAAGAGGCGACCCTGCCTTATTTTTACAAGTCTGGGTTTATAACAATTTCATTAAGAGAGCCATGATTGATGATGGGGCTGCTGTAAATGTGGTTCCTTTCTCTTTCTTGCAGAAGTTAGGATATGGAGAGACAAATTGTTCCTCTACAAGAAAAGCATTACTGGGGTATGACAACCTTAAATTGACCTCAATTGGAACCATAGTTCTTCTAGTCACACTTGGTCCAAAACCATCTTGACGTAATTTTAGATTATCGACAGGGAAACAAGTTTTAACATGATCCTCAAGAGACCCTGGATTCATCGAATGAAGGCTATCCCTTCTACCTTGTTCTAAGAAATTAGATTCCTCCATTTGGGGAAGGTCTTCATTACTCAAGGGGATCCTAAACCCTTTAATATACACTTAGAAAACCTCAAGAAGAAGAAAGGAGTCCATACAAAGTATGAACTTCCTGTGAATAAATTAAACAAACCACCTCCAACAAAGGAGTTAGTCCCAGTCACCCCTGGATGTTCCAAAGGTTGAAGTCATTGACCCAAAAACATTTGAGGTGGCAAAAATAGATAAGGGTAAATCAATATCTATGGAAATAGTGTCCACTAAAACCACATCGGAAATTATGAAACTCTTAGAGAGTGACGATATGATCTTCCTCCCGTTTGAGCCACAAGGGATGGGTAGTCTTCTTGGTTTAGCATCTCTTCCTTTGACGACCTAGGTCTAGGTGTAAACATGATAGAATTAAAAAATGAAGAAGGGAAATTTGAGATTAAAATGATTCCCATCAAAACCATCTTTGAGGGTTTTCCTATTCTAAACCCCGGTTTCAACCCATGCGCATTTGAAACTAAGTTTTCCATATCCATGGGGCAAGGACTCATCATTCAACAAGTGTTGCAAATAAACACAACACTCCACATAGGAAACAAGGTGAGCATAGTCATGCTCACCCACACATCATGTCTCAAGAACGTGACAAAGAGGTGCACGAACGCCTCTTTCGGCTAAATGGTTTAAGTGATTGGACATATATACTTCTAGGAAAGGGTTGTAAGTTTAGACTCAGAATGCTAGGCCCTTATCAAAAGAATGGAAATTTTGAGGATAATGGTTCTCAGCTGTGTACTTTTAGCGGTGAATAATTTGATATTTTGAAATCTCTTCACCTTAGATATCATGACATGTAGTTTCACTGCATTCCCATATCTACATTACTACATTTGTATTACATTTTCATCTGCCGAGTTCATTTTGTAAAAGTGTGATCAAGGAGCTTATTCTTATAGAAATTCCTAAAAACTTCTGAAAATATTGGCAAAAAATTCAAATCATGTCTCTTCAAATCTTCATTATATCATGAACTATTTATGTATCACTTATCAATCCAAATAAGACAAGACAAATTTTTGACAATACCCATACTAAGGCCTGCATACTTGGTTCTACTTTTGATCTCTTCTTAGGATAGGTGCCTTTTGTTAATGGTATGTTCTAGAAGCTTCATGGTGTCACATCTATCCCATATACATCTCCTTGGAAATAAGAACATTCTAAACATTTTTCCCAAATAAGTAAGTCAAATGCAAATCAACAGAAAAATTTTATTTTACACATTTCTTTTCCCTACCAACCTTTGTTGTTGAGCTTTCATCTCTTACTGGTGATGTAGGGTTGGGAAAGGAAGGAAATTCCCTTACTCGCCTATGCTTTTCCCATGGTGATAAGCCTGTGACTCCTACTGGTAGCATGGGGAAAGGTATAGGGGGTCTCTTTGACAAATCTGAAAGTCATAAAAAATTAAATCAATTACTATGAAATCCTAAGTCAAAACAAAGTGAATTAGATGTTCAAAATTCCAAGAGAATTCAAAACCCTAAAAACCATATTTTTTCAACCAAGTGTCCATCTATGGATTCAAGTCTAGATAAACTGCAAAGCAATTCACATTTTAAACTATAAGGTAGCATGAGTAGGGTAAAGTTTTGGCGTCCCAATTTGGTTCTATCAAACCTCTATCTTTCTCTCATCACTTCCATTCAAAAAACTTCATGGCTTGTGCCCTTTCTAACTCTTAGTGTTGATCCTCGCATCTTACTAGTTGTGTTGGGTTGGGAGTGGGGAAAGCATATTTATTCATCATATCATTATATCATCATGTTTTGTCAAGAAAATATGAAGTACCAAAAATTGCAAAAGAAACTAAGTTTAAGATCACATTGTGTTTACATCATCATATATCAGCATTATGAAATACAAAAAAGATATCATTCTATTATCATTTCACATCCATTGCATACATTCTGAAAAGCATAGAAAAGTGGAAATTCTAAACATCTAAAGTACACATAATAGATAAGCAATAGAGAGTCAAACTCGGATACAATGGAATGCCGAACTAAAAATAGAGTCTATACATATCATGGTGTGTCATAGTTTTTACAATTCCATCGCACACTAGGTGCGGTCAAAACACTTGCAATAAGCATGAAATACCAAAACATCATATATGCCTCACAAAATGGAGACTAAGAAATAAAGGCACTTTTCCTATCCACCTCTTTGAGGCCCCTTATGACCACTCTAGTTACAAATTTCTTAGGATTTCTTCTCAAAATTATTCAAACAAAAAAGGGCCAAGCCTAACACAAAATACTATTCCCAAATCCATTCCAATTCAACCTTACACAAAAAAAAAAACGGTCACTATGGGTCCAAAACTCAAAATCACAGATTAGTATGCACAAATGAATTTGAAAATGAGTTTACTTTGATATATATATATATATATATATATTTATAACTTCATTTTGAGTGTATGCGTTCATAGGGATGGAGTGTTGGCACAGGTATATTTCTATATTCCCGCATAGATGGTAAGTCCTCTTGTCGTTAATTTAGTGTTTATTTTTCTATAATTTATCTCTCGCACTTGATTCTTCTTTTTCTCTTACAGTGTAGCAGGAGTTTGGACGGTGAGATTTCGACACATGGGTGTGTAAGGTATAGTTTCTAACTCCCCATTTTGGGAATGCCATACTTAGACTCTATGTTTTACGCCTCTTCATGGCTAAGGCGTTTCTCGAGGGGAAATATACGCACCCAAAATTACAAGTGCTACATTTTGGAAAATGGCTACAAAGGTCCCCAATGATGATTTAAAATCCTGTCAAGAAGGTGTTCAGGATCCAAAAATCCATTTGCGGTATATATTTGTAGCCTAGATAGTCTTACTTATCTTTTCCTTGCATTTTTCCAGCTTCCCCCTTTCTTTCTCGTGCTTTTTTGGCTTTTAGTACTAGGACCACCACCACCTGCCTAGGGCGGTTCGCAAACCACCGCCTGCGTAGGGTGGTGGTCCTACCCTTTTTCTAGAATCTTCATGTGAGAAATTACATGTGATGATTCACTTAATTTTCTTTTGGAGCACATTCGTGAGCAGATTTGCTAAAATAGCTTCATTTGCTTGGTTCTCCTTATTCCTTCTATTTTTCAAATAGATTTAATGATTGGAACGCCTCTTCATTTCCTTGTGCATGAATTAACCTTCTATCCTTCATTCCTATATATTCCATGCTTGTATTCAAGCAAAGGGCCTAAGAATTTTGTGTATCTTGCATTATGTGTTGCCATAATCTTGCTAGGAATTGCATAGCCAAGCTCAAATCTCTTGTGCTATCTCTCTTCTACTTGTATTGCATCCAGATTGCTTCCAAGTTGCCATTGCTCAAGCGTCATCCTCTTATTGTTGTTATTTGCATTCCCAATCCTTTGGACTCACATGAACACTTAGAGAAAGAAAGGAAAGAAATGAGGGGACAGATACTGATACTACTGGATTTGCTAAGGTTCTTACTCTTCTAGGTTGGAGTTGTGTACTTGTTTTCTTTGTTTATCAAATTTTCAATTACGAATTGTTAATTTCAATTACATATCAAATAGAGTAGAAATCAATTTCTTTTCATTTGAAAGTAATTAGTTAATTTCCAAGAGGGTTTGAATCTTTCATAGTAACCCCCGATGATGGATCCTCTTCTTCCCATCCCTGTGGATCTGAAGGAGAGAATATCTATAGGAGTTTGTCTACATATCATATATCATTTGGAAAAGATATTGTTTTAAGTTAGTTTAGATTCAATACACTTAGCACAGGTGAATAACCACACCGGGTTATCTCACTTGTTTAGTTTTAGTGTAGAAGTAGATTTGATTATTTAGAATAGAAGTAAATTATTGTTTGTGATTGTAATATTTTAGTTTTGTGATTTTTTAGATTAGTTTCCTTTCAGTAGTAGCATAGATTGTTAATTTCATTCAGTTTATATGGACACTTCAAACTAGATCAATACTTAGATCCATGTTAGGAAAATAAACCATAGGGAATTTACGCTACATGTTCATAGCCTCTAAATCTCCCCTTTGTCAACTCAACTACCAGGAGATCACACTACTAGATCTTAGTCATTGATCCTCCTATAGTTAGCCACACACATTCAAACATCAGCTTCTCCGGCACGACCTCAAGGGGTCGAGTGCGGTTGAAGATCATGTGTTCATTTTCATCCGTACGGTAACCTATGTAAAAGAACCAAATACAATACACTAAGCATTAAAAACAATTACAAAAATAAACAAGAAATATACTCCACTCATTTTTACATAAAATAAAACATAAAGAAAGAGGATGAGAGGCCTATCTCTCAAACAAGAAATCCAAATTCTAAGTTCTCCAAGATTCAATTATTTCCCCCAAAGCTCTCCTCCAAACTCCCAAGTGTAAAATGGAGCCAAAGAGTCCTTACCTCCTCTAAAGTGGAGGAACAAGAAGAGGAATATCTATTATCCTCACCAATGTTAGGGTGACATGTGTCCCCATCTTCCTCTCAAGTCTACTATTCCCCCCAAGTCTATTACTCCGCCCAAGTCTCCATAAAGCATAATACAAGGGTCTTAATAAGGACGATCACAAGAACATTAACAAAATCAAAAATAAAAATCCATTCCAAATTCCTAAGAAGACTCACAAAACAAGTTGGATAAGGGATGGGGAAAAGTGAGGCTCAAATGGGAGGGAAAACCCCATTTGAACCTAGAAAAGAGTTCCCCTACCCATAGGTATGGTCTAAGGGGTCTTTTTTCATGTAAATGAGACCCCCAAAGTGAAAAACAACCCTTCCAATTTCCACTTTTATCCCAAATTCGAGTTTGGGAAAAGTGGCACACAAGGAGAGGTGGTGGGGCCCACCTAACTCATGTTTAATTGGTCCTACACCTCTTAAAAAATATTAAAAATTAAAAACATCATTAATGCAAATAGGGACTACCTAAAATAATTCTAAACGAGTTAGATAAATTAATACCAAAAATGGGTCAAGATGAGAACAACTAAAGGTGTTGTTGTTGTAGAGACTCAAAGCACCCCCGGATGCTAATCGGGCTTCTAGGTTGATGTTCGGGCATCCCGGTGTGATTGCACAACATGGAACCCTTTCTCCAAGTATGGAACTTATGAAGATGAGAAAAGATTCTCCGAGAGAAGGCTAGTTCTTATTCCTCTGTTGAGATGCATACAAAAATGCGAGAGAGTTTACTAAAACCTAATCTAACTTGCCAAGGAGACAGGGTAAGAAAATGCATAGAATAAAACCTAAACTACAAAGGTGATGCAGAGTAATATTAGACATTTGTTTTGCAAATTTAGCACGAGACCACAAAAATGCAATACAAACACCATGCATAGGTAACCAAACTGCTATGATAAGAGATCAAAACGACAACAATGAATACATGAGAGGGTTGAGAATCAATCACGAACATATATATTATTGCTCAAAAGTCAATACAGTATATTACAGTGGCTGAGAGGCAAAAGACTGGCATTACAACCTATATGGGAGGTTTGAAAACTCCACAAACTCTCTTGCAAGCGAGGGAAGAAGGGAGGATGCAAAACAAAAAAATGTCTGCGCTCTTAAAAGGGCTTCTCTTTACAATATATATCAAGAAATGAGAGAGGAGAGAGGGGAAATTTAGAATCTACTCCAACCACTTCTTGGTAGCATTTAAATCATCTCATTATGATCCAAGCGGCGGATCCTGGCAAAACGGCGGGCTGTCTAACAGGAGCGGCGAGCTGTCTGCTGTATTAAAGTTGGTTGTTGAAGCATTACATACACACGTCAGAGACGTTTTCTTAATTTTCTCCCTCCAAACTACACCAAAATGCAAGATTGACCCCAGAATCATGTAGATAATTTCAACATCTTTCCGTTGATATAAATAATGTGCAAATCCGAGCTCTGGATCGAAAGATATGAAGGTCTGAAGATTTAGGGCACAAAACAGGTGAAAACAGATTTTTAAATTTCTTTCCGTGCGTTACGCCATCTGGACGACACATGGTAGGCTCACAGTCATTTGAGCAATTCCCTCTCTCCACCTTTTCATGAGTTTTTCTTGTGGGCCCCTTAAACTTGGACACATGGCACTATTTCATTGGTTTGGATCAGTGCTCGAAAACTCACCCCTTTGACTTTTGGACCTTTTTCCTTGGCGACACGTGTCATGCTGTGATTTGTCCACGGGCCTGCCAGATTTTTGCGTCCACCGCATCCTTTTGTCCCAAATGTCCCAGTGCTTCGTGGGCCAAAATCCTCCGATCCACCCAAAATGGGCTTCCTCGTCCCTTTTCTGCCGGTGACACGTGGCGTGATCTGATTGGCTTTCGGCTCCTTCGGCTATCCGCGTCCCGTGCGTCCCTTTGTCCCACTTGTCCTTGTGCTGCAATTTCCCTTTTCGGCCGAACCGGCCGGTTCGCGCCCTCCACGTACATTTGTTCCACTTGTCCCAGTGCTTCGTGGGCCGCCTGGAGGCGTTTCGGCCGAACCGCGCCTTGGTGTCCCGAACGTCCCAAATATTTCTAGGACAAGGACTTAGCCGATTTTCACAATTTTTTTTTGGTCCAGGCTTATTTTCTGCAACTTCTCGCATTCTCTCAGAGCTCGTTCTTTTTCAGCCTGGGACTTGAGAATCCTGATGTATGTTATCAATTCAACCCTGGGGGGTGAAGTTGGATAACAATTTGGTGACTCAGCGGGGTCATCTGCCTGCTAGATGAAAAGACCAGTTGCCTTTTTGCGATCCATTGGGCATGGAGTCATAAACAATGACCTGAAATGAGCCTGATACTGCAACTCCCTCCATGAGAGCACGCTGAACTGTAAAAACTCAAACTAGGAGCGACAAAACCTGCGCCAAAGCACTTAGGGAAACTGAAACCTAACTACAACAAGACAATGTGCATACGCACTTAGAGGAATTGAAATCTAGACTAATATTTACAAGGGTGAACCTTTTATTTTCGATGTGATGTTTGATATAGATTCCATTTCTTGGAATCTGCGGTTCTTCTTGTCCAATGAGGCCAATTGGAAAGCATTGTTGCTCTTGCACTTTGTGACCATGTATGGGCCACTCAAATAGCATCAAATTTTGAATGCCTTCCGGATTTTGCTCTGTCGCATCCCATTTCAACACTAGATCTCAACTTGAAAAGATCTATCCTTGGCCTTTCTACCAAAGGTTTTCTTGATCAAAGCTTGATCCTTTTCCATTGCTTGGGATGCTTGATTTCTGATCTCTTGCAGCTCCATCAACTCTGCATATCTCACCTCCATGGGCTCAAATTCAAGTAACTCCAGCTGCTTCATGAGTTCCAATGTTGGTAACTCAAGTGACATGGGCAAGATTGCCTCTCTTCCATAGACAAGCCTGAATGGAGAGTTACCTGTGGATCTTTTGGGAGTGATCCTATCAGCCCATAAGGCTGATTTCAGCTTGGTGTGCCAAGACTTCTGATTCTCATCAAGAGTTCTCCTAATGATCCTTAACAAGTTCTTGTTTGTAGACTCGGCCTGGCCATTACCCTGAGGGTAATAGTTCGATGAAGTGCTCAGGTAAATACCGTTCTTGATGGCCCACTCAGTCACCTTAGATCCAATGAATGCCAATGCATTATCAGAGATTATTGTGGTAGGTACACCAAATCTGGTTGTTATTCCCTCATAAAAGTCTAGGATGCTAGACTCATTTGCCTCTTTGAGTGCTACTGCTTTTGTCCATTTGGTGAAGTAGTCGGTGGCTGTCAAAATCCATTTATGCCCTTGGCTTGAATTGGGGTTAATGACTCCAATGAAGTCCAAACCCCATTGCATGAATGGCTGGTCAACTGAGATTGGATGCAATGGAAGGGCAGCAAACTTCTCTTTTCCTGTGAAGAATGCACAATTCTTACACCTCTTGATCCATGCATAGCAATCACTGAAGATTTTAGGCCAATAATAACCAGCCTTCATGATTTTTAGAGCTGTCACTCTTGGTGCAAAATGGCCACTAGCTGGTCCACCATGAAACTCTTCCAACACCCTTTGAATCTGATCTGTGCTAATGCATCTCAGCAGCACTCCATTCACGTCTTTCTTGAACAAAACTCCATCAACAATGGCATACGGAACGACTGCAACCTGAAGTGTCTCCTTTGGGTCTTGTTCATCTCTAGAGGGGCCTTTGGCCTGTACCTAGGAAGTGCATAATATCTTGGGTCAGCAAGGAGTGGGGAAGCATCTTCTTCTTCTTGATTGCCACTTGGCTCATGATTGTCTGGGTATCAAAACAACCTCTTCTTCGTTGCATACTTCCTTTTGCTTCCCCAAAACCAGCTGCTCACACAGTCCTTTCCCTCTTACCAGCTTGGTGATCTTGATATCAATGTCATACTCCATGACACGGGTGATCCAACCTGCCCTTTTCTCATTCAAATCCTTGTTGAGGAGGAAGTCTTTAACTCCAGCATGTGAGACCAGCAACTGGACCTTGTTGTTTGAGACTAAATGCTTGAATTTCTTCAAGCTTCTGATTACTGCAAGTACATGCTTTTCAATAAAAGAGTACCTCACCTCGCAGTCATCTAGGCTCTGGCTGAAAAAGGCAATCGGCTGCTCATCATTATCTTTGTTCTGTTGTACCAGAATGGCAGAGATAGTGTCATCACCTCCAAATGCATAGAGGATGAAATCCTTGGAGAAGTCTGGGTTAATGAGAGTTGGTGCTTGAGAGATAGCTTCTTTGATTGCCTCAAAACTCTCCTTGCCTTCTGTTGTCCACTTAAAATCCATGCTCTTCTTTAACATTTTGGTGATGGGCTTGACAAGGGCTGCAAAATTTGGGATAAACCTGCGGACAAAATTGATCCTTCCCAAGAAGCTTTGAAGAGCCTTCTTGTGACTTGGCAATGGTAGTGCTCTTATGGCTTCAACTCTCTCTGGGTCAATTGCCAGTCCCTCTTTCGAGACAATATGGCCAAGGAGCTTTCCTTCATGTGCAAGAAAGATGCACTTCTTGGGGTTCAAAGACACTCGAACTTTCTACACCTCTGAAACACTTGCCTGAGGTGAAAGAGATGGTCTGCTGCATTCTTGGAGAATACAGTGATGTCATCAAGGTATATCAGCACTATCTTGTTGATCAAGCCCTTGAACGCCATGTCCATTGCCCTTTGAAAGGTAGCACCAGCGTTGGACAGCCCAAATGGCATCTTCTTGTAAGCATACGTGCCCCATTTAGTTGTGAAGGTTGTCTTGAATTGGTCCTCTTCTTTTACCATCACCTGATTATACCCTGAGTAGCCATCTAGGAGAGAGAATCTCTCTGAACCGGATACTACTTGCAATATTTGCTCCATGGAAGGGAGTGGATAATGATCCTTGAGAGATGCCCTATTGAGGTCTCGGAAGTCCACACACAACCTGATTTCTCCGCTCTTCTTCCTGACCGGAACCAAGTTAGCAACCCAGCTTGAGTGCTTGATCGGGAATATAATGCTTGCCTCTATTAGCTTATTTAGCTCTTTCTTCATCAGAGGCTCAATGTGAGGGTTGACTGGTCTCTACTTTTGCCTGATGGGCTTAGCATCTGGATCCAATTCTATGGTATGTTGTGCCAAATTTGGATTGAATCCTCTCAAGTCTTCATAGCTCCAAGCGAAGACATCTGGAAATTCTTGGCAAAGCTGAACAAAATCAGATTTCTCTTGTGAGGTACTTACTTTTCCAATCTGCAATGTTTTGCCTTCTTCCACTAAAATAGGCTCTGAATCCTCACCCTTTACTTGAATGTTTGCCTTCTCCTTTCGGAGGGATCATTCGGGTTGAAGATTGACTCGAGGTTATGAGGCCTTTTGGTAATTTGTTAGTTCTCAACTGCACCACTTGGTCACCATACTGCTGATGTAACTTGTCTTGATTCCTGGCAGAGAACTCAGCTTCTTCTTGTAGGAAATTGACGATTTGCTGGTCATTCTCAAACACTTGCCAACTGACATTGTTATCCGGCACTGAAGGCCTCACAATCACGTGGATGTTTGGTTGTACCTTGTCTTGTTGAATGCTTTTCATAATGTCAAAGGCTGCCCCTACTGCTGCAAGCCTGTCAGCAGCTTGATTCTCTTTCCTGGGAATGGATTCGATGCCAAAACCTTCAAAATCTTCCATGAGGTCCCACACCCTGTTCTTGTAGCACCTGAGTAGATCATTCTTGGCAGCATGCCGTCCCTTGACCTGATTTACAATCAATTCACTGTCCCCAAAGACTTGCAGATTCTTTATTTTTCTCTTGATTGCCCAATGCATCCCTTGCACCAAGGCTTCATATTCAGCAGTGTTATTGGAGCATGCAAATTGAAATCTAAAAGCTGAATAGTACTTTATTCCTTGGGGTGAAACAAGCATGGCTCCACCTCCTGCACCTTGCCTACTCCTTGATCCGTCAAAAAACAGCTGCCATACCTCGTTGTCATCATTATGGCTTGGCTTGGTGATGCTAGGAACAGGTTGATTTTCTTCGTGTATACAATAGACTCCCAGCTCAGATTCTTCTACTTCTTGATAGGGATCAAAAGCATGTATCTTGTTTTCCCATTCATCAAGAGTTAGGTCAGGATACTTCCAACCTTGGTGTCAGCCTCATCAGTACTAGGGTGATCTTCTTGATCAAATGCTGAGCAATTGGCATTAATCTGACTTGGGGTGTAAGGCTCAATATGGAAGTTTGCAATGGGTTTGGATCTGATTGTGGCCTTAGTTCCATACCTTGTTCTAAATAGCATGTGAGACCAATCAGCAAGACAAATACCCTCGAATCTTGGTTTGTGAAGTCCCTTGACAAGCAAAGGGCAAAGAGTGGTGGAAGGTCTATGATTGATACATCTTGTAAGACAACAACATTTGGACATGCATGCAAGGTAAGACTCAAGTTTTTAATCACTCAAGCTGTTGCTATTTTGTCCCATCAATTGCACTACTCCTTTAGATATTACTTCATATTCGAGACCCAGTTGATTAGCTATTTGCTTGGGCATCACGGAGCTACTTGCCCTAGAATCAATCATGCAATTGTGTACTAGTTTATCCCCGATGATTAATGAAACATAGAAAGGAGGGGGCTTGACATTTTACCTTGTTGTCCTCCATGACTTCCTTGGTGGCGCAAGCATTTGTAAGCACTTTGTCTTGCATCTGAACCCGCTGATTGAAGTTGTCCAATCCTTCATGGAAGCTTGCAGTGAGATCTCTTTGGCACAGGATAGATAGGGATTCCCACATTGATATGTTAACGTTTGTCTTCTTCATCGATCAATGATCTTTTGAATGGTGATGAAGAATCTCTGTTGTCCTTTGGTTTGCACATTTACTCCTACATGTGGGCAGCAAAGCTGGCATTTGAGTTGGCCTAGGGGCTGTTCTTGGCTGCCCTTGTGTATTTGAAACTGGACTCTGCTTGCCAATCATTTGTGGAGCCGTGGAAGGTTGTGGATTGGCTGGGGCTAATGGCTGTTCTTCACCCAGATTCCTCCTTTTTGACCTTGTGTTGGCTGCAACACCTTGAGAAACTACCTGATTCATGCCACAGAAATCTTCTGCTTGCCAGTTCACCAATGTAGTGTCATTTGGGGCTGATTGCTGTTGGAATGTTTCTGGTTGTTGGTTGTTTCCTTGACTGCCCTCGCCCTCCACACCGGTAGTTGTCACCATTAGTGCTTGATTGAGAGCACCATTGAAGCACATGGATTGGTTGTGAGGCTCGTTGCATGGAAAGCACCAATCATATTCCTGAGCAATGTTGTTCTGTGTTGGCACTAATGCCTTAGAGGCAGATATGGCATTTGGATTATAGGGCTGGAATGGTCTATTGGCAGGAGGCCTTACTTGGCTTTGATTTTGATTCATATTTGCAGTTGGATTAGGTGGTCTTTGTGGTTGGTATGGCTGCCTATTAGGCTGAGCTTGAGGTTGATAAGAAGGTCTGAAACCTTGGGCTTGCTGCCTCTTAATAGTAACCAGCTCATTTCCCAAATTTTGCAACTGTTTCATGACCTCTTGGAGTTCATTTGAAGCACTTGGAGATGAAGTGGAAGCTTCATTCGAACTCTGATTTCTAGGAGTGGGAATAGGAGCCAAAGTGGGTGCTTGACTAGTGCTTGGATTTTCTAAGTTTGGATACAAGGGCATAGGAGGCCTAGGAGCCAGTTTACCAGCTTGAATAAGGCAGGTTTTCGGCTCTAATGGCAATTTATAAGCCATAGGGATTGTTGTGCCTCCCATGGACTGAATTAACATAGAAATATCAGAATTCAAAGCTTTAAGGTAATATAGAAAAGCACCTCCTGCTGTTGGCCTGACTGCCACTGGAATCCTATCCCAAGACCTTTGAAATCTGAAGTTGAAGTCAGTCAGCTGCTCGTTGGGGGCTCTCTTGATAGTTGTCAACTGCTCCAAAAGAGACAAGTTGTCTCCCTTCTCTCCAAATTGCTCGTGAAGTGCAATGCACAGCTGATTCCAGTTTGTAATAGAACCAGCCCCAAGGCTCCTAAACCATTGCAATGCTTTACCCTTGAATGAAGATGCCAGTAATTTGATAGCCACTTGCATTTCATCGATTTCATGGATTGCACAAAGGTTAGCAATATCTTTAACATGATCACCTGGAGTAGTCTGATTTTCTCCGGTGAAGTAGGGAATGTTCTTGAGGCTGCAATAGGAACTGGATGTTGTGCATTGAGAGCAAGTGGGCTGCTGCTGTGAAGTTGACGTAGGGGTTGTTCTGAGCCATTCTGATTGGTCTTAAAACCCTTGTATATTGAAAGAAAGGCCTGTCAGGTGGAGGAGTTGAGAGAGTTCTGTTTGGTGGAGATGGAGACCTTTGAATCCTTCTTCCTCTTTGCCTTCTTCTCGGAGATAACTGCAGGTATTCAAACAACACTTCTTCTTCTCCGACTCTTGACCTTGTGGTGATTCTTCTCATGAGTTTTCAGGCCTGCACTGCTGAAACCAGTTGATTCTTCCCCTTGGAGTCACCAGATATGCAAATAATAGCTCTTATAAGCAAGAAAACTGCAGCAGATGCATATCAACTTTGCTGCAATAAAAATGAGACCTCTAGTGTCCCACCGGGCGTGCCAAAACTGTTGTTGCAGACTCACAGCACCCCTGGATGCAGATCAGGCTTCTAGGTTGATGTTCAGGCATCTAGTGTGATTGCACAACATGGAATCCTTTCTCCAAGTGTGGGACTTGTGAAGATGAGAAAAGATTCTCCAGAGAAGGTTGGTTCCTATTCCTCTGTTCAGATGCATACAAAAAATGTAGAGGGTTTACTAAAACCTAATCTAACTTGCCAAGGAGACAGGGTAAGAAAATGCATAGAATAAAACCTAAACTACAAAGGTGATGCACCAAGGAATATTAGACATTTTTTTGCAAATTTAACACTAGACCACATAAATGCAATACAAACACCATGCACAGGTAACCAAACTACAATAAGAGATCAAAACGACAGCAATGAATACATGAGAGGGTTGAGAATCAATCACGAACATATATATTATTGCTCAAAAGTCAATACAGTATATTGCAGTGGCCAAGAGGCAAAAGACTGGCATTACAACCTATATGGGAGGTTTGAAAACTCCACAAACTCTCTTGCAAGCGAGGGAAGAAGGGAGGATGCAAAACAAAAAAATGTCCGCTCTCTTAAAAGGGCTTCTCTTTACAATATATATCAAGAAATGAGAGAGGAGAGAGGGGAAATTCAGAATCTACTCCAACCACTTCTTGGTAGCATTTAAATCATCTCATTATGCGATCAAGCGGTGGATCTGGAAAAAGCGGTGGGATGTCTAACTGCAACGAGAGCGGTGAGTTGTCTGCTGTATTAAAGTTGGTTGTTGAAGCATTACACGCGTCAGAGACATTTTCTTAATTTTCTCCCTCCAAACTGCACCAAAATGCAAGATTGACCCTAGAATCATGTAGATAATTTCAACAGCTTTCCGTTGATATAAAGAACGTGCAAATCCGAGCTCTGGATCGAAAGATATGAAGGTCTGAAGATTTAGGGCACAAAACAGGTGAAAACAGATTTTTAAATTTCTTTCTCCCGTGTTACGCCATCACGGACGACACGTGGCGAGGGCTACAGTCGCATTTGAGCAATTCCCTCTCTCCACCTTTTCGTGGGTTTTTCTTGTGGGCCCCTTAAACTTGGACATGTGGCACTATTTCATTGGTTTGGATCAGTGCTTGAAAACTCACCCCTTTGACTTTTGGACCTTTTTCCTTGGTGACACGTGTCATCTTTTGTGATGATTTGTCCACGTGCCTGCCAAATTTTCGCGTCCACCGCGTCCTTTTGTCCCAAATTTCCCAGTGCTTCGCTGGCTGAAATCCTCCGATCCGCCCGAAATGGGCTTCCTCATCCCTTTTCTACCGGTGACACGTGGCTTGATCTGATTGGCTTTCAGCTCCTTAATTTATCCGTGTCCGCGCGTCCCTTTGTCCCACTTGTCATTGTCTTTGAAATTTCCCTTTTCGGCCAAACCGGCCGGTTCGCATTCCCTCCGCGTACATTTTTTCCACTTGTCCCAGTGCTTTGCGGGCTGCCTGGAGGCGTTTCGGCCGAACCGCGCCTTGGTGTCCCGAACGTCCCAAATATTTCTAGGACAAGGACTTAGCTGATTTTCACAATTTTTTTCTGGTCCAGGCTTATTTTCTGCAACTTCTCGCATTCTCTTAGAGCTCCTTCTTTTTCAGCCTGGGACTTGAGAATCTCGATGTATGTTATCAATTCAACCACGGGGTGAATTTGGATAACAGTGCTCAAATTATTCATGACATCTACACAAGGACGGTGATTTTTCAGAACCAATTGAATCCAAAATAATAGGTCCATTTTATTAACAAGGAAAGGTGAGGTTTTGGCTCAGACAACCACTTGTACAAACATGAAGGTACACACTCGAGTCCCACATTCTCATATGTGAACATTTAACCTACATACTTGATTCACATGCCATCATGCCTTCTCGATACAATAAAATAAGTAAAATGATACCACACACATCAATAGTTATATCAATTATTGTTAACAATATAAATTAAGCAAATAACTAGTATCCGAATGAGATAGTTATCCATAATGAAATACATCCATAGTAAATCAAAATATATAATCAATATAAGTTATTACATGATAACAAACAAATCATCATCACCATAGCTAGTAATCAAAATATGCACCATAATTGGCATACATCCATCATATACCAAGTAAGATTTATCTAAGTCGCATCCAACTAGTATGTATTAAAACATAAGTACAAGAAAACTAGTAATATAAATTATAACATTAGATTGACATTTCATGCCTCAAACACCACATGTATAAAAAATTTAATCCATGACAAAACCACATAAAATTTGAATAACATTGTATCAATGTTTATAGTCTAGTAAATGAGATGAGTCAGTAATAAAATGATGTAAGAAGTGTTGACATGGTGTCCTAATGGGTGTTATCATTAATACAAAACCACATTAATGATAAATTGAATGTTATACGGTGATGTCATGATGTTGTTATGGATTCTAACATACTGGTTTAGATGGTTATCAATTGATACAATGGGATTTAGTAATGCATACTTGCTCTAGCAAGCCCATACAGGTGCATAGGAGGTGTTGTTTGGCGTGTAAGATTCCTAGATTCTTGGGAATCATTTTGATATGATTTTTACAATTTTTTGATGGTAATTGATTACTCATAGTAGTGGTATGGTATAGGTATAGTTGGATCACTTGGTTACAAGTGCTTATTGGGAGCAAGTATGGCATCTTTGAGGTGTGAAAGGCGTATTGGAGCCATTTGAGCTCATGGATGCATGTTATCAGGTGTATCATGGCATATGAGGTATTTTTGGATCATTTTCAGAGGTTTCTTGTTGAGTTATTGCATTATTTCAGTTAACCCTAGTTGTTACAGTGAGAATCTAGCATGTAAACATATGTAAGTCTTAGTGATTGGAGATATTGAGCCATGGAATTGACATTTTGATAATTGGAGATGTTAGAGGGATGAGTTATGATGCTATCAAAAAAATTTCAGGTTCCCATGTTGTGTATTTTTCTAGATATGACTGATTTTGTGAGACAGGGTCAAGAACATGTGAAAATCAAGCTTGAATTTGAACTTCTGATGCTGTTGTGAACAATGTGATTTGCATGGGAAATTTTTTATTTCAAGGATGATTCTAAAGTGATTTTAGAATATTTCAAAAAAATAATCAGGTTAGTTGATCGTCAAGTTTTTATGAACGAAAATTAAGAAGATAAAGTGGTCTAGCTAGGAACAGGTTGGTAGAAATTGAAGTATAATAACCTTGAGTTTTGATTGCTAGTGAAAAATTTCTGATTTTATTTTGTATATTACTCCTCAAGTATTTCCAAAAATGTATGGTTTAGATCATGGTGATTAGTGGGCCCCACCTAAAAATAGCAATTTCTGAAGAGGAAGGTTTTAGGACAAGATGGTCCAAAGGAGTAGCATGAAAAATTGATGGTGCATGAATTTTTAGAGTTTTTAGTAATGTCAATGGATTTTTCAAGATATTTTCATGCATTTTCATGATGTTTTGAGGTCCAAAAGATTTGACTAGTCAAAGGGCAGTTTTGAGATCTCAAATAACATGGTCCAGTAAAATGAGTATAACTTGAGATAAAGGTGGATTCCTAAGATGATTTAAGTTGTGATGGAAAGATGATTTATATATATTTCTAGTGGTATATATATTTCCTCATGACGAGTTTATTTGATATGGTTTCCAGGTCATTCTTTGAGCAAGAATATTTTTGGCAGTTTAAGACAACATCTATTTTTATTAACGTTTGATGTGGTTTGAAGTTATGATATGGATTTTGTTATGCTTATTATCACCTGAAATTTAAATAGGGATTATTTATTTATAAAATTAATCCATTTGGAGTTCTTGACGATATGTAGAAATGATATTATGAGCTAACCTTTGGAAACAATTTTTTTGGAAGGTTGATCTGGTGAAGGCAAATGTTGTTGTGGTTTAAAGTAAAGGATTTTTCATCACTTATAAATTTCTTATAAGTGTTCTAAAGATTATAACATTTCATTTGAGTGGTCACATTGTATTTTTTTTACGTAGAATACATTTTTGGCATTATGAAGTTTCCAAGGTGTTTTTTTTTAATTTTTGGCAAATAGTTTTTTGGAAGGGACTATACCCTTAAGAACAAAAGAGGGCCTAGAAGCCAGAATAGGAAAGAGAACTAGAACAAAAAGGATCAAAATCTAGATGGGACAATGAAGCCCAAAGTAGCCAAAGAGAAGCTACCCCCATCAAAACAAAAACAGAATGAACACTGTAGAAAAGCAGCAAAAAAACAACAACAAAATAGCAATAATTACAAAGAAGTGCAGAAAAAGCACCCACAATTACTTCTTGGCGGCTTTGTCAATGCTAGATTTGATATTATGCCAAGATTTGAACATAGACAAAGTTGTCATGTGGGTAGATTCAGTAACATCCAGCTGATCAATGGTCCTTTTTCTTTCCTTATTAGTGCCCCAAAGGGTTGTCGGAACCCCGCTGAGATTGGAGACACTACGGACATGTTGCTCAATGAACTCTTCAATTGCATTAAAAATGGCCATATTATAATCATGGCAAGTCTTGGCCTTCCCTAAATGGGAGTCTAAGGAGTTCAGCTTCTTGTAAATATCTTCAATCTGGCTATTATTCATAGCCACCTCCTCCTCCTTCTTGTAAGTTTCCGGGGTGTTAAAGGGTGAAGGAAGGAAACAACTATTTTAAGAATTGTAAAGGGAACTGAGCCCAGTAAATGAAATAATTTTATGGGTTGATATTAATTGTGATTGTGTATGAATTTTTTTATGGCTTACTCATATGTAAAGGTTTATGGGTCATTAATAATTATACATTTGATGTAAGGGCAATTTAAAGAGTGTGTCCATGGGGTTTTGAGCCATTTTTGGCACATGTATTGAGGGTTTTTGCTAGGACAACCTATTTAGGTCATATGTAACTATTGTAATTAAAAATTATGAATGTTATAGAGTTTTTGGGTCAAAATTATCATGAGGGACCAACATCTTTTGGTTTGGAAGGAAGAAAAGCATATTTAAGTGCTTGTTTGGTTCATTTTTTAACTAGTGCTCTTGGAGGGAAGGTGTACGACCTAGAGGAAGATATTTTGCAAGTATGAGAGCATGATTTAAAGGCTAAGGAAGATAATGATGGGTTTAGGAAGAACATATAGCATGAGAGTAAGAGGATAGAGAAAAGAAAAGTGAAGAAAGAGAAAGAATATGAGAGATTGAAGACCTAGTGTGTGAGTTAGGGTTTGTGAGCTGAATTTGTGATCTCCATCAATTTTGGTAGAAGAAAAATAGAGATAAGATTTCTTTAGGTGGTTGAGTTGTTTCTTGGTCATCTTCTAGGGGGTTATAGCCTCCTTGTGGATTGGGTGCTTCACTAAATTAGGGGTTGGTGCTCCTTATAGGGTTGGTGCTCTACTAAACTATGGTTTGGTTCTCCTTGTGAAGTTGGTGCTTCACTAAATTACTTTGATTTATGTAATATAAGCATATTTTCAGTTGTTTTTATTCCCCATGATGGTTTCCCACTTATATATTTGATTCATGTGTATGCTTTCTTGATTTTGTTCATGTGGTTGAATGTTTTATGTTGCTAATCACTCATTGATGGATGTATAAATGTTAATGGTGTGTGTATGATAATCTGAAACCGTTTTTAAAGGATTGAAGAACTTATTCACCCCCTCTCATTTCATTATGCTTCCAACAAGAAGCTAGTGGACACTATAAACATCTACCATCTATGTTCATGTTATTCTCCTTTTTTGTAACCCCCAAATAAATATTAAGGGGGAGTGTTAGATTTTAATATTTATTTGGGTATATTAAATATATTAATATTGTGTATTATTATTATCACGTGAATTATTAATTCACATAATCTAGATAATGTGAGGTGACATGTAGCCTTCACCTCTTTTGTCTTATTAGAGATATTCCTCATTATAAGGAATATTGGAGTTATATTTCAAATGTAACTCATTTTCCACTTTGCACCCACTTCCTTTCACTTCATGGGAAATAGTGACATTATTAACAAACTTGGAAGGTTAGATAATGTAATGATTGAAGTTATTTTATAATAGTATATTCTCTCTTCACTTTATTTCAAGAGTTTTTGGATCTCTTCCTTAACACTTCTTCATTTTTTGATTTCTTATTTTAGGGAGTTTATTAAGGTTTATTTTGATATTTCTCTTGATTTTATTCTCTCTACATTTTATTGTTTCTTATAATAACGTCTATGCATATTGTTATATCTTATAAATACTTTGGTTATGTTTTTAATAACATGTAGGATTTTCTTACGGTGTCTTGGTTGTTCCGATTGAAAAATCATGTCTCAACTCTTTTATAGTATGTTTTATGCTTTCATTAATTTCATTGCATTTTACTTATTTTTGATTCAATATTTTAATAATTAATTTTGGAACTATTTCTTTCAATTCAAATATTTGTAAACAATATAAAATCGGGATCTACATGTGACTTGATTGAATAGCTTGTTACTTTACTTATGTTGTATTTAATATTGGTTTGATAGATAATGTATTTTTAGCTATACTCATTACACACGTGTATTCACGAGGTATGTTCACTATACACATGAAAAATGACATGAGATTCCCTATGTACTCTACTTCTCAAGGTCATGTTGAGAAAATCGAAATGTAGGATATGATATGGGAATGGGATAGGTGTAAGTGACATGATTTGGAGTAGATGGGGATGATAATGATTTGAGGCTCTAAGGCTAAGATAAGTGTAATCATAAACTCAAAATTTATTGAACTTTCTTGTCAATGGAGGCGAAATCTCATATAACCTCTATATGCGTGATGCCATGGTCAAGAATAATTTTCATGCGCAATTTTCGACATTGTACCTCGACCTATTTTTAAAACTCTTGGAAACTATCCATTTTTCTGTAAATACTTCTCTCCATAGAGATTCATGCAAGAAGGAGAACGAATGACGTAATTAGAAAACTAAGGGTTCGGGAATTTAGCTCAATTTTCTTGATCAACCCAAAATTTCTCATCTGCGGTCAATTATCGGTTGAGGGCATCTATTTGACAAATAATATAAGGGGGGAAATGAGTATATCTAAAAGCTAGTGCTCATAAACTCAAATCTATGTCTCTTTTATATTTATCTATACTTGGCAGGTGAATGATTGGCTCAAATATCCTCTTACAAGGTTAGGATGGACCAAGAATGGTCATGTGAGAACACCAACTCGTGAGTAAGGTAAATAAGGTTGGGAAACTAGTCAAGAGGGGCTAAGGACTATGAACTAGTAGTCTAAGCCTCTAATAACTAAGTTTTTATTTTTTCTAATTCTCTACACTACTCTAAACTTCCAATTTTAAATAAACAATGTAAAAGGAGCCTAATTTAAATAAAATACAATTGTTTTTCCTTTTAATTAATTAGATCACATTTACTATTATTTTAATAAAACAAACACATCTACTTAATCTAATTCTTTTTTAAAAAAATAATTGAGATTTTGAATAAAAGAAAATAATTAAAGCAATTAAATTCCTAATGTTTTTTTTTTTTTAGGAATAATTAAAAGAAATAAAGAACTACCTCTACAGACACAGGAAATTAAAAGAAATAGAATCTACAATTATTTCTAAATTAAAATAAATCTAAAACAAGGATTAAGTGAGTGTAGTCTTTCCTATATTGTGGGTTTCTATGTAATTAATATTATGACATGAAGGTTACCATGTGGATATTATCTATTAAAACATAAATTATCAGTAACCAACTTCTACCGTAGGTACCTCGGAAAAGAGAAATCGTCTCAAAAGAAAATTTCTTCTTTCTTTGTATAACCTTCCCCGATATAAATTACTGTTAAATTAGATGGAATAAAATAATAATGAAGAAATAAAATATGAATACTAATACTTCTTCCTCTAACTGATTTCCCATTCGGATCTGCATGGATAAGCCAAGAATAGGACATCAATGAAGACGTATTTTGAAAAGGAATTTTGAAACACACGGGAAGTGATGAGATCTTCCCCTTATAATTGATTTCAACACAACTTATTATACTCACAATGAGTATTATTATATTAAAACCTCAAATAAATGAATGTAACTCTAACTTTGGTTACTACAAAGGTGTTGTGGTAGCTTTTTCTAGAGATGTGATGCATTCGATGTCTCCTCATCTTCAAATCCCCTTCCAATGTATGAGTTTCAATTGATCCAGGAAGGAAAAATGGTGAATAAAAATTGATTTTAAAAAAATAATAATTGTAAAACCCTAATTGTAAAGTCGCATGTGATAAATAAAAAAATTAAGCACATATCGACACAAATAATAAGATAAATAAAAATGAAACCATATGTGCAAGAGAAGGAATAGAAGACTTAGTTGATTTTTCAATAAATCCTGAAGTATTCTAGACTAGAAAACTAGTAAACATGAGGAGTAGACTATCACAACCTCACACAAAAAAATTTGTAACTACTGAATAAGCCTGGACTAGGGCACCTGGATTGGGTCAGAGGCACCGGGGCATTGGAGACCTTTTTTGGGTGCTTGTGACTATAAAAATGGTCGAAATTGATTATTCTTATTTCACAAGGTGGTCATTAACCTTAATTTTGGTCACATGTGTGTCGTTGGAGGATCATTGTATTCACCTATAACCTATAAAGAGATAGATAACTGTAAACCCCAAAACACATCAAATCCTAAAAAAGAAAGATGCAAATGGGAATTCAGGCTGACCCTAATGGTCACTTAACAAGTGAACTTATGACCAATCATTGTACTACATCTCAGACTCCATATAGTGTATGTGTGTGTGTGTATAAATCATGCCCTAGGAAGCTCTTGTGTAAGATGCACTTGATAGCGAGAAATAGATAGATGTACCTGTTGGAGCTCAAAATTACACCCTGTTATGAGTCATAGATAACCTGGGATTTTTAGGCAACATGGGACTGTCTCCAAGTTGTGAGACTTACAAATTGAGACAGACCTTCAAAGAATGCCAACTTCCTCTACTTGTTCCTACTACTAAACCACTCCTAATGTTGTAAATGAAGCTATCTAATCCTAAAAAATTATTCCAAGATACTAGGGAGAGAGGAAAGTGCATAAGAATGGAAATCCCAAACTACATGAGGTGATAGCACAAAAAATAAGGGGAAATAAACTTTTAAAAGAGAGAAAATGGAATAAGACAATGAAGGATAAGGTAGAAATAACAGCCACAATTCGAGAGCAAAGATCTAAACTCCCATTTTCACACAATGCAAAATAGAAATAAACCCTGTAATATGAGGAAACATACACAACATACTTGCAAGTAAATGAAGAGGCAAGGAAATGTAACAAATCACCAGCTAAGGAAGAATAAATCCAAAAAACAAGTAATTTTATTACTTCAAGATGATGCAAAGATCATTGCAATGGAGGAAGAAGGTATGAATTCATTACAAGATTACAATCCAAGGCATGCGGCTCAAGAACACTTTGCAACACTTTATAATGATGCCCTTGTATTCCAAAAGTATCCAACATTACAAATGAGCCTAATTTTACATTATATAGAAATGGGAGAGAGAGAGAGAGAGAGAGAGAGAGAAGAGATAAAATTAGAGGGAAACTATTTTTTCAACTACCTGTAACTATTTGTTTCAATTCTAGATACGTTTTCTCATTTTTTACCCACCTAATGTTAATAAAAATAATAAAATTAGATGTTGAGAGATTTCCAAAAAGTCTAATTTTGTGAAAGTTTGAGGTTTGAGTCAAAATTTATGCACATTTTAAGTTCGGGGGGTCGGGGGTCCATATGAGTTCCATTTCCTAAATCGAGTCCACAATTAAAATCACTTTTCCCTTTGTAGTGTGGATATTACGAGTGTTTGGGGTATCGATGGTAGTGCGAGGAACTAGAGATGTTTGTTCCTATAATGCATCATCCAAAAGGCTGTGCCTTCTACCTTTTCCTTTTCCTTGTGAGTCGATGTCTCATGCGAGGAACTTGAGGGTTCTCGAACAAGTTTTTGCCCCACACCTATTCTTCGCAACACCAACTTCTCCGCACTATTTGACTCCATGGTGCCTGCTCCTTTCCTTCAACTTGCATCCTTTTTGGGCACGATGGGAACTTATGACCCATGAAAATCTATGCCTCATGTTCCCAAAATCTCTACCCCAACCGCATTACACTAAAATGCAAACTCCTTTGTATTTCGGTTGGGAAAGCAATGTGGGGAACCATTGATACGTGGGCGTACTTCCACCCACACTCCTTGTGCCCACATCTCATTGCTGATCCACAATACATTTTTCCCATTATATTTTGGGAAAATTGGAAATTTGGGGAACCTAAGGCCCAAAAGAACTTGTTCCTTGTGTACCCCATAGACCCACAAAACTCATAAAACACTAGAAAAGACCGAAAATTCCCAATTTTCTCAAATTTTCTAAATTTTTTGGATCTTTTATGGATGCGGGAGTTAAGAAAAGAGTAGAGAAGTACACCGGCGCTAAATTTCCAAACTTTATCCATTTTACTCAAATTTGGCTAAGTACTTGATCCTTAAAGTCTGGGAATGGGGGAATGAATTCCTTAAGACTATTTCAAGTGCCCAGGACATAGAAAATATCTTTTTAAACATTTTTTCTCTTATATCCCATGAAAATTCCCAAGTCCCATTTTCAAGTTGTCCAATTTTGCAAGGGGTGCAAAAATTGATATGAGTACCAATGTAAGTAGATGTGTGGATGGAAAAATGAACTTCTCCTCCTATGCATTTATGTAGAAAATGTAGTCCCTTATCCCTTGAATGAGTGTTAGATGGATGTTTTATGCTCTTAGAATTCCTTTATATGTAACCTTAGGTGATGATAATAGATGCTTAGATCTTGGTCCCTTATTATGGTCACATATCTTTGTATTTATATGATTCCCTTATTTGAATTTCGTAATTGAGAACTAAAAGGCCGACCCATAAGAAAACGAGATACCCAAAATATAAAAGAGGCCCAAATGGGGTGCGTAAGATATAAATAGGTCTAGAGTGACCGGGGGATGAGGGCATCGAGGAGCTAGTGTCCCTGGTTTGGCACTAGTGTTCGAGAATCATAAAAGATAATCAAGTGAAATGATAAATGGGTTGTAGGGTGTGAAAGACCAAAGAGGAAGCAAGAAATACATAAAAGAGGCCAAAGATATATGTCAATTACTAGTTTTCTCGCTTAGGAATCATATGAATAGTAGTATGTGATTAGGACCTAAAAATGTACCCAAGTGCATGATTTTGTGTCTACATTTTTCCCAACTTTATGTTGTTGAGTGAATACTCGATAACATAAAGTATATAAGAGATGTGTACTTGATAACCATGTATATTGATGGTGAAAGCATGCTGAGGAGACAAGTGAAAGCGTGGAGTGATAAAAAAATGAAGCATAGAAGCTAAGGAAGAGGAAGTGACCCTAGGGGTGAAGCGTATGTGTTGTGTCATGTTTGTACTTGTTGTCATTGTTGTGCTTTGCTGATGTGGGGTTACTTCTTATTGTGTATTAAGGATGGACTGTAAAAGAAGAGTGAAAGAGTAGTCAAAGTCATGTGTTATGAAAACTTTATAAAAAGCATGTAAAAGTATGTAAAAATGTGAAAAAGTAGTAAAAGGAATGTGTGCACCTGATCCATGAAGAGTGAAAAGGATATAAAGTGTCCTGAACTATTGTATAAGAATGATTTTTTTGGGAAATCTCATGCCAAGAATGAGTTTTTGGGTGATCTCACACCAAGTGTAATTTTTTAGGTGATCTCACGCCATGGCAGAAGAGTGTTGGGGAGAAAGGTCTAGTGTTATTCTCCATCCCGATCGCTTCTGAATTTATATACCACTATATATGGTGTGATCTTATTGTGTTCTCGTGTTTAATCCAAGTAGAAAAAGAAGCTAGAATGCATTATGATTGGTGGATTATGCCCGTATTTATGAAAATTACTCGTAAACTACTAAAAATTGTGCCAATATGAGAAAGTAACTATAATTTACCCCTGGTCATAGGTTCCCAAGAAATGTCGGGGAGTGCCCAAGAACTCATGTTTGTATCGGGCACCGGTGTCTATGCTTGTCGGGACCCACGTGAGAACCTAGGTCATTTTATGTTTGTAACTCTGTTATGTTCTTATGCAGTGCGGGATTGTATTGAATCTCGAGATGTTGTATGGGAAAATTGATTCATCCAATGTGTTCCCCCTTGTTTGGGCTCCATGCGATGTTGCTAGGAGGATGTGGCCCAAAGGAGAGGATTGAATGCTAATTTGAAACCAATACCTTGCAGGGGAGGGAATATGCATGGTGGAAACTAGGGCACATCAAAGTGGATAGAAACATGTGTTAGTTAAATCAATAAAACTATGCATGTAGAAGATAGTTTGTAATATAGCAAATAAGAAGAAAATGTAGACCACAAAAAGTGGGTTTCAAACATGGGACATCGCTCACAATGTTGTAAGAAAATCAAGGCCAAACCGACCAAAAGCATACAAGCAATGAACAAGAAATACATAGGGCATAGCCTGCAAACAATGGCATATAATGGAAATTAATGGAAAATAGTATCAAACAAAGTATTAGACAACCATGAGGGAAAATAGTTTCTGCAAAAAAATATTTCACATAAAGCACTCATTAGAATGTTAAAGATAAAAATTATGTCAAGATATGTGTATATTGATAGAGTAGTTTGCTAGTCATAATACGAATTAGTATGAAATGAAACAATAACACCTGTAGTATGTAGAAAAGTAGATGCCCCAGGATCCTTAGTCGAACCGGTAAGAGGTACAATGCCAAGTATCCATTTTATGTGTAAATATCTGTAGAAAATATGCATTCACAACTAAAGAAAAAGTGAATGTGCATGTGTATATAGAAATGATAATGACATACTGGATATACGAGATATCATAGTAAGTTAAGTATAACGTGTGAGTATAAGAAAACAAGAATAATTGCATCCAAAATATGAAACATGTTATGTGTGTGAATGGAATGGAATGCAAATTGAATGTGATAGGAGCAACATGCCCCCCGATCAGGTGTGGATGAGTATGTGATGAGGTTAATTTATAAAATACCCTCGCAGTCAAGAATGAACTATATCAATAGAGTGTGTCATCAAGAAATGGTTTGATAATGCATGTTAGATAGATAGATCAATGAAGCATAAAGTGTAAAGAGTGAATGTGGTGAGGTTCATTTCAGATTTAGACCCTCAACATTCAAGTATGAACCATGGAACTAGAGTGTGTCATAGGGTAGTGTGATGTGTAAGAATGTGATGCTAGAGAGATGTGTCATGAATGCACAAAGTGTGAAATGTGTCATGTGTATGATGTGAGGTTCATGGATGTAGTATGCCCTCAACAGTCAAGTGTGAACCTTAGCATAAGAGTGCATCATAGGGTAATGATGATACAAGTGTATCAAGATGTGTAATGATGCTCATACAAATGAAATATGAAACATGGAGCATATGAGTAGAAATGATAGAAACCTAAGGCTATGAGGGGGAAGTAAGCATGATGCCCCTAAGTGTATGATGATGAATAAGTTATCTGAAAAAAGTGAAGGGAAAAGGTCCTCCACCTGATGCTTGTAGAGATAAAGGTGTGTGACCATGATCTGAGATCAGTGATGTATGAGATAAATGATGTATTGGTGAATGATACCTATGTGCATGAGGCTGGGAGGTGATTATTACCTATGTGAAGGATATCGAACAGGTGATGTGTACCTAGGTAAAGGAGACCGAACAAGTGATGTGAACCTAGGTGAAGGATATTGAAGAGGTGATGTGTACCTATTTAAAGGAGACCAAGAAAATTATGTGAATGGTGAATGTATATGAAGGAGACATCCGAGTGGTGGACCTAGGTTGATGAGATGGACTAGTGGATTGATGAGACTGAGTAGGTCATGTGTGAATAGGAGAGCTAGGAGCATATTGCACCTTAGATTTTAGAGGTCCAAGGGACCTAGATGCTTTAGCGAGTGTAATGGAAACCTCAAGAGGAGGCTATGGCCATGGTGTGCATGGCGAGAACACCTTTGATGGTGATAATTTGCTTGTTGTGAATGAACTTAAGACACAAATTATTCATGGAAATGATAGCTTGAGCACCATGGATCCAAGGAATACCTAAGAGCATGTCACACCCTTTGATTAAAATTGCCACAATGAATGAAACAAGCATGGTAAGAGGACCAAATGTAACTGGAAGCTTGATGTAACCATAAGATTCAGGAACCGGATATGCAATATGAGAGAGTGGATAGTTGATAGCGATAAGAATTGTAATAAAGTACACTCTATGAATCGATGGATTGATCATTGTATTATTGATAGCACGAGGTCCGATAGAAGCATTAATATGTAATGTATCAGAAGAGAATGTGGCATGATAATCGTGATCAAAGAATGTAATGAATGGTGGAGATTGTAGACACTAAATCACACACTTTATGTATCTATCTAGTCCTGATCACATACTACTATTCATATGATTCCTAACAAGAAAAGTACTAATTGATCACTATCTTTGGCCATATTTTCTTGTTTTTGTTTCCTCGTTTGGTCTTACACTCTGTATTTCCTAGTCTATCTTTTGATACTTCAACATTTCTCACTAAGGAAACCAACACCCGAGTTAGGAGACCAACACCCAGACACACCCATCCCCTCTAGGAACCCCCGACCTCTTTGTACTTAGCTCACATCTTTTGGGTCTTTTTATCCATTTAGGCATCTTGATTTTTACTAGTTAGCCTTTTAGTGGTTAATTATGAAATTCAAACAAGTGAATCATATAAATTCAAAGCTATGTGATCATAATAAAGGACCAAACACTAAGCATTATATATCACCACCTAAGGTTGTACCCATGATAATTCTAAGAGTAGTCAAGCATCCATCTAGCTCCACACAAGTGACAAGGGATTTGTTATTCTACATACATGTATAGGAGGGGAAGTTCATTATTTCATGCACACATCTATCTAAATTTTCTACATCTATCTAATTTCTCGTTATTCAAGTGTGACACACATAAGAGCCACCTAGGGCATGATTTTGACACACAAATATAAAACTACATTGGGTCCGAGATGTAGTGTAGCACTTAGGCATAAGTTCACCTTATTGAAAAATGAGGACACATCGACCCCTCATTTACATTATTTTATTTTTGGGATTTGATGCATTATGTGGTTTTGTGGTTCATTTCTTCATTATAGGTTACAGGAGACATCTGCAAACTTAGTGTGACATACAAGTGAGAAGAACTAAAGGACAACCAACATCTCACAAGCTTGCGAAACTAGTTTTCTGAGCTTCTAAAAATCATAGGCACCACGAACATGTATTTGGTACCCCGACCCTCCATAGGTTTCCCTGGTCCTAAAATTTCTGTCACTCCTACAATTTTCTCGAGATTTGGTGTGAAACTTTCCTCCTCCTATTCATTTGTTCATCTATCTAGCACAATTCAAGATTGATTGTGAAATCAGCTAAGTTTTCTTTCCTTTCATTTACAAAGGGTTTCAACACTTTCTAGCTTAGTTTCTTGGGTCAATTTTATACTATATTGCATATTTATCTTACAGTGTTGTTACATATTTATATTAGCATATATTTATTCAATATTTTCTTAATCACTTTGGTGAACTGATGCATTTAAATACTCGTAGGGTCTTCATACTTTCATTTATTTCATTTCTCTATGCTCTTCTCATCGTGAATATCTCTATTCAGGATTTCGCTAGCCAATCCCGAATATCACCCTAAAATCATTCATATTTTGGCTACTACTTGTATTCCTTCCACTACTCATCTGAATGTTGTTTATCAAACATTCGTAGATGTATTTTATCAACACATTACTTTTCCATCTACTATAGGTAATGATATTTCTATATATGAAAATGATCCTCCTCTATACATACGATTCTCGTATTAAGAATTTGGGAGTCAAACAAGTTTTATTCGACACGCATATGAGCTCAATCTTTGTCCTTTATCATTCATTGAGACTATAGGCCTTTCTGTTGCTAATATTAATCTGACATCTATTTTTGTGTGAGTATATGATTCCATTATGCGTCCATGTTGAGGCATCTTTGTAACTTTACCCATGACGGTTGGTCCAAAAACTATTCCTGTGGTCTTCTTTTTCATTGATATCCTAGTTTCATATAACTATTTACTTGGTAGGCCATGGCTTCATAGAATGCAAGCAATATCTTCTATAGTTCACTAATGTGTTAGATTCTTACATGAAGGCTTTTAATATGAGGTTCTACCGATAGTACACAATTCTAATATTGTGACTTTGACCTAAACACTGCATTACCTATTCTAATTTTTTCTACTATACATCTTGCTACTCGATCTATGACTCATGCACTATATCTGGACAACTTGCTTCCACTCAAGGGAACCATTTGTACATTATATGTTACTATGTTTGCTTCATTCTCACCCCTTCTTGTTACTAATTCCATGGTACTTTATCAAGGGATTATCCATACATTGGACATTGTCTCATCCTCTCGGGAGCAACCTACACTGTCACTTCCTCCTTTTTCATACACTCTCTTCATGAATAATGC
The DNA here is from genome assembly GCA_018340775.1 of Taxus wallichiana var. yunnanensis. NCBI lineage: Eukaryota > Viridiplantae > Streptophyta > Pinopsida > Cupressales > Taxaceae > Taxus > Taxus wallichiana. The sequence continues at coordinate 27,499,791 of CM031243.1, read as the reverse complement.
TTATTGGCCACACATTCCATTCAACCCCACTTGCATTGACACTATTTACACACATGATGGCTTGACTCGGTTTGGGTTTACACTCGATGATATCTTACTTCCACCACATTCACCACATCTATATCATGGATATGTTTACATTACTACTGCTTATGGCCTTCGAGTATTTCATTTATTAGTCTTTGTTGCACACAATCTACGCACTTCTCCGCTCACACTTGGGCAATCTTAGCTCAACTACATTAGTGGCACATTAGATTCTAATCATATCGATATTTCATTCCCCATTCCCTTTGGCCTTTTTTTCATTTTCAATGACTCATTTCTTGTCTATTCACAAAACCTTACTCATTGGTATGCACATGGATGTCCATTACTACCTTTCACTGACAAGGAATATGTAATGGGCATGTATAATCTATGTCATAATGGACCAACCACATATTATTTCTTATCGTAGGTCGACACATCGTCATTTGGTTTTGACCATGACAATGATGACCTCTTAGATGATGTTACTTGATCATATCTATTATCATACACTTGGGGGGCATCATGGACATTCCCCCTTTTAGCATTATCGATGTCTTTCATTTCTCTTTGATCACTCTACACTCTACATATAGTCTCTCACATGCAGATACACATCTTAATACATTTTTATCATCATTTTCCGATGACGCACTCTCGTGCTTTGGTTCACACTTAACTATTAAGGGAATACTACATACATGAACCTCACACACTACACACTTCACACTTTTCACATGCTCACCATATTTTCTCACATATTTTACCACACATTATGCACATTATTCACTCTACACATTCACAGTGTATCATTCTTGCATCTACTTTTACATGTTGCACTCAATAGCCTATTATGCACTCTAGTTCCACAATTCATACTCAACTGTTGAGGGTATACATCTAAAATGAACCTCACCACACTCACTCACTCACTCACCCATGCACTCTATATGCTTTATTCTTTGATGATCATATCTTTATAGCACACAATTCAAACCATTTCCTAATGACACACTCGGTTCTATGGTTCAATCTCGATCACTTGAGGGGGCATGTATAAATGAACCTCATCACATGTATACTCATTCACATTCACTTGGGGGCACGCTACTCCTATCATTCACTCTATATTCCATCTTAACCATCCAAAACATACTACATATATTGGTCACATTTACTCTTGCTTACTTATGCTTATATGTACACTTTTTACACATGTTAGAAAAATATATTGTATGTCATTATATCTTTCTATGCACTCATGCATGTTCACTTTCTTTCTATATTTGATCACAAACTTTACGAAAATTGATACACGTAACATGGATGTTTGGCACAATACCTTGTATCGGTCCATAATGGCTCTGGGAATCCACTTTCATATACACTACAAGTGCTATATTTCATTTTTCATAGCACAATACTATATCGGATTATACAAGTTTTGACATAATTTTTATATTTCTAACATGTTAAAGGGTGATTCATACATGCAACATTTACTTTGCAGGTCTATTTACTACCATGGTTGTCTATTACTTTACTTGTTATTGTCTGTCATTATTTGCGGGCTTTCTCCTATGTCTTTTTTGGTCTCAAATTGCTTGTATACCTTTGGACATGCCAGCCTATATTGTCTTGCAACATCATGAGGGATATCCCATGTTTTCAACCCACTTTTTTTTTGTCTACATTGTCTTCTTACGTGATAGCTTACGCATTATATTTTTAATTGCTAGCTTACATATTATCTTCTACATGTGTTTTGGTCTTGTTTACACTAACACTTGTTTCCATCCACTTTGTTTATGTGTGCCTTGGTTTCTACCAAGCACACTCCCTCCCCTATAAAGCATCAGTTTCATCATAGATTCTAGTCATCCTTTGGGATGCATAATCCTTTCCGTGTAACATGCACACTAAATGAGGGGGCACATCATTGGTGAATCATTCACCCTATACATAAATCTACTGATAATAGTATAATATAGTTAAGCACACAATCAACACAATCTTAAGTCTCAAAAGTGGCCCTGAACCTGACTTGGGTCTTCAACATAACATAGACACCAATGCATGACACAAATAGTAACGTATAAGTGCCCCTGACCCTTCCTGGACGCCTATGACCAGGGGGAAATTACATAGAATTTATTAGCTCAAGATAGTTTTTGGCAATAAACATAGTGGCTTTTATAGGACATATAGTCCTTCGCACTAGAATGCATGCATTGCACCTTTTTAATTTTCACGTTGGATCCAACCAGATCATATTTTTACACACCATTTTTAATGGGTTTTGTACTTTAGGAAGTAGTTAAAGGTTGGAGAATGACACTTTTTTTTTCTAAATACACTTCTTTAGTTCTTGGCGTGCAGGATAGCCTAAAAAAATCATACTCAACGCAATGGCATGTGATAACCTAGAAAAATGTTCTTCTACAACATCTTATGGATCCTTTCTATCTCTTTAACTCATTTTGGATTAGGTGTACATTTTATTTTTCACATATTTACATATTTCTCACTCATTTTGATCATATACACATATTTTACTACTTATTTGTTCTTCTCTTTTACAAGTTTGTCATTATGGGAAGTGATAGTCACATCAATTACACACATCTAGTGACATCAAAAATAGGTAAAAACGTGACATATACACATACGCTCTCTCCCTAGGGTCATCATCATCATCAGTTTTTTATTTCCTCTTCTCTAACTTCCACACTTCACATTTTTTCACTCCACGCTTTTCCTTTCACTTGGCACACTTTTTGCCATCGATCTACATGTTTATCAGGTACACATATCTTATTTTCTTTATTTTATTGATAATTCCCTCAACAACATAAAGTGGGGGAAAATTTAGACACTAAATCATGCAATTTGGGTATCTATCTAGTCCTGATCACATACTACTATTCATATGATTCCTAAGAGAGAAAATTACTAATTGATCACTGTCTTTGGCCATATTTTCTTGCTTTATGTTTCCTCTTTTGGTCTTACACTATTTATTTCTCTATCTTTCTTTTTATACTTTAGATTTTCTCACTCTAGACACTAGCGCCTGTGTTCTCCCAACCTCTTTGTACTTATTTCACATCTTTTGGGTCTTTTCTAGCCATTTGGGCATCTTGTTTTTTACTTTTTAGTGGTTAATTACGAAATTCAAACAAGGAAATCATATAAATACAAATCTATGTGATCATAATAAAGGAAAAAGCACTAAGAATTAGCTATCACCACCTAAGGTTACATCCAAGAGCATTCTAAGAGAATTCAAGCATCCATCTAGCTCCACACAAGGGAAAAGGGACTTTTATTTCTACATACACACATAAGAGAGGAATTTCATTCTTTTATGCACACATCTATATACATTATCTACATATAGCTAATTTATCTCTCTTCAAGTGTAACATGTATAATAGCCACCTAAGGAACAATTTCGACATACACACATAGAACTGCATTAGGCATGAGATATAGTCTAATGTTATGATTCACCTTGTTGACATCTGAGGAGATTTTGACCCCTCATTTTTATTATTTTATTTTTAGTATTTGATGTGTTTTTTATTTTGGATGCCATTTCTTCATTGTAGGTTATAGGAGACATCTGCGAACTTAGTGTGACATACTAGCAACAAGAAGTGACGGACGGTGAACATATCGCGACCGTACAAAACTAGTTTTCTAATCTTTCGATAAATCACAGTGAACACGTCTTCGACACCCGTGACCCTCCATAGGAACCCTAGTCCTGGAATTTATGACACTCATGTAATTTTTGAGCTTTTGTGTGACACTTTCCTCATGTTCATCTATTTCATTCGAGTCTAACATAATTCAAGATTAATTATGAAATCAACTAAGTGTTCTTTCCTTTCATTTACAACTAGGGTTTTAATACTTTCTAGCTTACTTTCTTGGGTTAATTATGTACTTTATTACAAATTTATATTACAACATTTTTGCATATTTAGATTAGAATTTATTTATAAAATATTTTCTTAATCATAGATGCATCAAGCATGAGCAACTAGAAAATCAAGAGCTCCCAATGAAGGATGAGGCATTGCACAATATGTATGATTAGATGAAGAATCAACATCATGCTTGTCATTATTAAGGAGAGGATCATTACATATTGTAAAATTTTTGTTCTCATTGATAGCGTATATGTCGAAGGCTCCAAGAGCTTGATTACATTATTTTTGATGAGATCTTGAATAAGATGTCGAGTTTGAAACATCGATCTGTAGAATTCCCAATGCATTGATGATAGTCACATCTAAAATTTTCATTATAATTACATCCTTTAGGTTAAGATGGATCCAAATTAAGTGGAGGAGGAAGCGTAATAATATTTCTCTCAACAAGCTATAAGAATAGAATATGTGGAGAACAATGAATTTTTTGAATGTATGATTTTAATTTTTCATTAAAAATTTTTAGGAGTAGAGATAGCATTAATGAGTATCTTTTTCTTCATCTAGCTTAGTATATGTCTTGAAGGTTGATTTTCTTTGAAACTAAGTAGAATATGAATCATGATCATGATATTTAATCTTTCCCATAGATAATAGTTTGCCTTTGCATAGCTTAAGAGTAGGGCACAACTAATCAAATGATGGAGAGGTCTCAAAGATGAAACTCTATGCAAAGGATTCAAAAGACTTTGGAAAAAAATATATCTTGATCTAGAGTCCACGAGTACATTGGTCATCCTAGCTAGGTCATTCTTATATTGTAAAACATAGTCTGTTAGATGCTCATTAGGTCCTTTTTTAATTTATGCAAGTTGAGCATAGGAGATCTTAGAACCAATATTGATTTTAAAATGTGTAAGAAAAGCATAGGCTAAATGCATAAATGATGTTACCGAATGGACATGTAGATCATAGAACTAACGCATAGCATAATCTTGGAGAATTCTAAGAAATATATTTGCTAATAAAGTATGATCATCTACATAATCTAGACATGCCACATGAAATGCTCAGAGATTATCTTGAGGATCACCATGGCCATTGAAGGTGGGAAGCTTGGGAGTGACAAAGTTTGGAGGAAGTGCATAAGTGGAAATGGCAGGTGTGAAAGGAGTATGAAGTAGTAATGTGGAATCAAGAGATGGAGATGCATGAGAAGTATCTTGTTGTAGTTGATGGATTTGAACTTGGAGATCCTAATAGAGAGAGGCTAGGTCTTGAGTGCTAGTGGAAGATAATTGCTGCGTGTGAGAAACAAGAGGTAGAGTGAAGTGGTTGGTAGGAGTAGGAAATGAAATGGGAATAGTAGAATTAGGTGAAAGAGTGGATGTAGGGGGTTGAGTACCAATATGCATAAAAGTGGGGATGGATGTAGGAACATCAAGCTCGGAAAGATTGGTGGCCTCCTCATGAGTAGTGAATAAGAGTAGATCTAGATCTTGGGGATGTTCAGCAAGATGATCATTGAGCTCTTGAAGGTAGGATTTAGTAAATGGTCCATAATATTGAGCCATGATAAAAGGTGACAAAATACCTAGAAGTAAGGTTGGGTTTGAGAAATGGATTTACCAAATGATTTAAATAAAATAGAATTTTGCAAAACCCTAATTACAGAGTAACATGTGATAAATAAACAATAAATCACATATCGACAAAATTAATAATCTAAATAACAATAAAACCCTAAGTGCAAGAGAAGGAATAAAATACAGTTGATTTCACAATAAATCCTGAAGTGTTCTGGACTAGAAAACTAGTAAACAAGAAGAGAAGACTATTGCAATTGCACCCATAAAATTATGTAACTACCAAATAATCCTAGACTAGGGTGCCTAGATTGGTTCTGGGGGGTGCCTGGGTATTTGAGACCTTTGTTGAGTGCCCGTGACTATGAAAATGCTCACAAAATGATTATTTTTTATGTTGTAATGTTTTCACTAACCTTCTTTATTGGTCATTTTTGTGTCGTTGGATGAACAATGTATTTACCTATAAACCGCAAAGAGAGAGTTAACCTAAAAATCCCAAAACACACCAAATCCTAAAAATAAATATACAAATGGGGAGTCAGTTTGACCCCAGTGGTCACTTGATAGAGTGAACTTACGACCAAGTGCTTCACTACATCTCATACTCCATGTAGTTCTTATGTATGTGTGTAGAAATCATGCCCTATGAAGCTCTTGTGCAAGATGCACTTGATAGTGAACGATAGCTAGATGTGCCAGTGTAAGTAGATGTGTGGATGGAAAATGAACTTCCCCTCTTATGTGTGTATGTAGAAAATAAAGTCTCTTGTCCCTTGAATGAGTGCTAGATGGATGCTTTGATGCTCTTAGGATGCATTTGGATGTAACCTTAGGTGATGAAAGTAGATTCTTAGGTCTTGGTCACTTATTATGGTCATATAGCTTTATATTTATATGATTCCCTTGTTTGAACTTTGTAATTGAAAACTAAAATTTAGGCCCATAAGAAAACAAGATGTGTAAAATCTAAAAGAGGCCCAAAAGGGGTGAGTAAGATACAAAGAGGTCGAGGGTTCCTAAAGGGGATGATGGGCACTGCCCAAGGCGTCCCTGGCTAGGTGCTAGTGTCTAGAGTCATAAAATAAAAGTAAGTGAAATGTCAATTGTGTTGTAAGGTGTGAAAGACTAAAGAGGAAGCAAGAAAGATAGAAAAGTTGTCAAAGATAGATGTCAATTACTAGTTTTCTCATTTAGGAATAATATGAATAGTATTATGTGATAAGTACCTAGAAATGTACCCAAGTGTGTGATTTTTTGTCTGCAAAAAAAATCAAGAAACTAAATGTGGTTGGATTTTTGTAAAGATGATGACTGGAATGTGAGTGTAGACATAAAATCTATGCACTTGGGTACATTTATAGGTCCTAGAGAATACTAATATATACATGATTCCTAAGCAAGAAAAATAGTAATTGACAATGTCTTTTGGGCCATTTTATTTGTCTCTTATACTTTTATTGACCCAACACCATATAAACCTTTCAACATTTTAATTATTTATCATTTATGGCCTCAGATACTATTTACCATTTAGGATAGAGGAACATAGGTGCTCATGTCCCTTTTGGGTGATCCTGATCCTCTCTATCCCTTTCTCACTCTTTTTAGGTTTATTTTATCTTTTGGGAATATTTTACTCTTTTGGGTCGACCTTCCATTTTTAAATTACAAAATTTAAACAATGGAATCATATATATATATATATATATATATATATATATATATATATATATATATATATATATATATATATATATATATATATATATATAACTATATATACATAGTTATAGCTTTCAAATCAAGGTCCAAGCACTAGCATTATCTACTATCACATAATCTTGCATTAAAAGGCATAAGAGCATCCCAAAGCATTCATCTAACACATCCATATAAGGGACAAGGGTTCATCACTCTGCATACACAACATAGAGGGGGAGCTCATTCTATTCCATCTCATACATTCTATACATTTGATATATTCTAGATCTATCTTGCTATCATTTTGCAACTTACACAAGGGAATCATTACATACACATTCACACATAAATACATAGTGTAACACCCAAAAATTAGGTACACAAATAAAATAGTAGACAATAATGGAATAATTTTTTTGACTTTCATTGATTGTTACACGACACCACATAAGATCGCTTTTGATAACTCAGCATCACATAAGACATTGGCATCAACATGGACCCACATGAACCACAATATGAGAAGTGATTGAATTTACAAGGGAAGGAGAAACACATAACCAAGCCTACCTAAGAGGCTTACATAGAGGAGAGGTCATCACCGCAAATACCATGTATCCCTCTAAGAAGGGATCCTAGATATCCTTTTGTTCCTCCAAAGTATACACACCATATCAAAAATTTTATGCCCCCTTATCCCTCCATTATAACATGTTCTTATCCCTCCACTAAGACTAGCCATGAATCCCCTTGTTTCCTCCAAAACAACACACACATTTCACTTATTCCTCCCTTCACTAGCTACACCTTATTCCTCCAATAAACAATGATGAAACCACACCCCAAAAAGAAGAAAACAAAACCACATGGACCACATGATGCACATTATATCTATATTTATTAAATAAAAAAGGACACACAATGATCTATTACAATACAAACATACAAAAGGGGCATTGCTCATGACAGACATTTACATGTATACAAATTTATTACGCTTATGTTCCAATAATTAAATTTAAGGATTCAAATGCACTTATCATGTCAACATACATTCTCCCTTTTTATTTAAGACTAAATTTATTTAATATCATTTTACATTCAACTTAAAAAGGTTTCACTTAATTTGATCCATATGCCTTATTACAATTAACTTTTGTGACTCAACCGTTAATAACATAATTTATATACACACGATGATACTATTTATTATTCCTAGGATTTGTTTACGAATGGATAGTTTACTTGGTTTTGCATCATACTCTCATTACACAATAGGAGCTAGCGTGAGAAGAAGATGGTAAGGTATTGTTGGTCCTCAATTCTACACCCCTTGGTGACTTGTCAGCATTATTTGGGAAGGGGGGTACTTGGATAGTGATAGATTGGGTGGTATATGTTGTTTGTAGCCAGGGAGGGGTATAACACTTTTCTTGGAATCAATATTTGAGGTAATTTTTGTGCACATACAGAGGGGATGGCCTTATCCTACTACTTTTGTTCCTTCCTTAAACCATGGTGAGAGAACCTATAAGGTAACCCAAATTTTGAGGGGGAGATAAATTATTTATTCCTCTTGATTTGTTAAATGATGGATCAATCTAAGATAAGCATGGCCATGAATACAACACTCACTCTTACAAGTTGTCACAAATATGTTTCATATGCTTAATGTGCCAAAAACATGCTACTATAAGCAGTACATTTTAGTTGCTCTTACATTTTCTTGATGGGAGAGTTAAGGCTACAAGGAACCTTCAGTTATATTTAGAGACAAAGAAACAAAGTAACAAATGGAATTTAGTATGATGGGACAATATTTATTATGGTAGGTTTAAATTCATAAAGAGGGGGATTATATGATGATATATTCCTTGTAACAAATAATTTAACACTTACTAAGACAACCTGTTATTTTGGAAAGTAAAGAACACTTGATTAAGTAGTGAAAATTCTTCAAAGAAATATTTACATTCATTGATACCCAATAGATGTAAATATTCAACACAATCTCTAAAATACTTGACATAAAAGCTTGTGTAAGCATTCTAATAAATTATTTACTAATTCAATTCTCATATGCCCAAGATCCACTCGAAGGCTAACAAAAATCACTCAAAAAAATGGTTATAGTAAGGATTTTAGAATTATGTCCAATATTGTAGAGTAAATTCTTACAACACAATATTGAATTAATGACCAAAACACAACCACTAAGGACTGATCTAGTGTATTACACAGAGAAGCAATAAACACAAAATTGTAGCAAAAACTATAACTCATTAATAAAAATCCAACATACAGAACCTAGAACACGAAATTAAACTCATAAGTAAACACATTTCATTCAAATCTTCAATCTCTTGATAGGGGAACATAAATCAGATGCTCTCAATGTTTGTAAATGGTTGTACATTGCAACCACCTTGACACAGAAGCTTGAGAAACTAAAATTCATATGTATTTCACAAAAGGAAATATGCAGTATTATAGTCGTATCTTTCAACCTTTTCAAAATAGAAAAACTAACCCCCTAGATATGAGGAAAAGCACTCATATTTATACAAATTTGGTGAATTCTTACAATTAAACTTTCCCCCAAATTGGTAAGATAATATTCCCCTTCTTTCCAAAGGAAGATATTTAATCAAAGAGGGAATGTAATTTGTCTAACTGAAAATATTCTCTTTTCTATTAGCATTTTTAGGATCGGTATTGTGCCTTTATTGCCACATGTGCTAAATAGTTAGTTGATACGCTGATGTGTGCTCTTATATTTTCCATCTTGTCACAATTACCCATGTATCATGTCACCTTTGTCCACCTCTTGACGTCACTCCTTTTATTAATTTGATTTCTCTCTTTTTTGAAGTTATACCTTAGGAAAGGAATTAATTATGGGAAAACATTTTGAATTTAATGTTCAAATCGTGCTAGACCCTTATTTAGATTAATGGAATGCCCATTTGTCAGATTTATTTTCTTTTCCTTTATTCAATTTGTGTTGCACATCTAACTAAATCCTGCAATTAATTTCAACATGATGCTTCACATAGATTTCTTTGGAATTTTCTTCTTAAAAATTCTTCACTCATAGCCATGAATTTGCATTGTCTATGAAATTACCTGTGGTCTTTTCTTTAAAAATAAAAAAATTCTTTGTGCTTTGAGAGATGGTTGACGTAGAATTTAGAGGGAATATTCAAGACTTTCCTTCTGGGACACTTCATTCTATTTTCTAATTTTCATGTCCATATGAGAACTTTATCAGGATGTTCTTCTCAATAAAAGAAAAAAAGGATTCTGAAGGACAAATAACTTCTAATATTATCAAATTATATTTGATGAGAAAGCTTTCTAAGATGACCTTATTTTTCTTAGTATTCCATATTTTGTTTCATCACTTTTTTCAACTATAAGATGATCAAACTCTGATAAATTGAAGACATTATGGATTCTCTTCCGTCCAACCGTTAACTTCAATACATCGATTTCTTTTCTTCAATATTCTTCATCAAGGAATTGATGGAAAAGGAGATTATGGTTATCATTCATGTATCATCTAACTTGGAATATTTAGTAGATGAACCATAAACTTCTAGAAAATTATCCAAATTAGAGAAAAGGGTAATTTCTCTTGAAAAGGCTTATGAAAGATCTTATTTTGAACCAATTTAAATGATTCCTTCTCATCAATTGAATCTTATTTCTCCCTTGTCTCCATTGAAGAAATTCTGAAGGGTCTCTCCAATTCATGTTGGTGTATCCAATTTTTCTTTTGAAAGACCAATCAATTTCTCCATACCATCTACATCTGCTATGTCCAAAGCACTATCCCGGCTTGAAGACACATTCATCTAGATGGTCAATCTATTGGAGTGGGTTTCTTCTTACACAAGAAAAATGGAATTGATTAGTATTTTAGGGAATCCACGGACAAGCATGGAGGAACTCTTGGATATGGGCATGTCTCATGACTTGTCCAAAAGTATTCAATATGTATACCAAGCTCAGAGTCACATAGAATTTGAATTTAGGAAGAAATAATTACTATCTTATATTCCCATATTCAGTGAGGAGATCATAGTTATTGATTAATTAGATGTTAGTTGTGAAACTCTTTTTGTAATATGTATACCTATGTATGAATGTTATTTTCCAAGGATATGGGCCCCTATAAAATCCCCATTTTGTCTTTTTATAAATATAAATGATACACAACTTTGTAATGTGTTTCATGTAGCGCTTTAACCTAGCTAATTCACTATCTAGTATTTTTACTCTTTTGTTTGATTTTTTATAAAATACAAAAATGTCGAAAGTACAAAATAAGAAAAACTTTGAGAAAGAAATGAGAGATAGGAAACAAGCCTGGGATTTATTAGGCTCAACAATCTCAACTTATTCTATTGTTTCTTTGTATGCATCATAGTTACTAAGCATTTGAATAAGGTAATCTTCATCTGGTCTAACATGAAATATAAATACCAGTTCCTATTCCTTTATAACTTTGTCAAACTTTCTTATTGCACCTTTGTTCTTCTTCTTTGACAATTTAGCCATTTTCTGTTCTAAGTGAACAAACTTTTGGATGGTGTCATAATTAAAACTTGGAGAAATAACATCTAGTCCTTCATTGATATGTTGGTGAAAATATTGTATCAAGTTATATGTACCCAAATCTCCATATGTTATCCGGTCTTGTATAGATACTATTTCTCCAAGTATTTTGTCAATATCATCAATGCATTCTACCATTTTATCCCTTTCTTTGGTTATCTCCTTAGTGCTCGATTTAGAGTTTTAATCATTAATTTGATGGATCCATTAGATGTATGTTGTGTTCCCCTTCATCAGAGGGACAATCCCTTCTTTTTCCACCAATTGATCATCTAGTTGAACTATTGCTTCAATTTTGGGAAGGATTCCATCCCAATAGTGTAATTCATCATGGTAATTTTCAATTTTATCCTTTTCATCACTTAATCACTCGAGAAAAAAATTTAACATCCCACAATATCCTCTATGACCCTACTTTCTTTTTGGACATTTACTTCCTTTCATTTTTCCTCATCATCAATTTTTTCTCTTGACCTATTAGCTTATATTAAGGCTTTTGGTGTTATGGAAGCAGAAACTTCTTACCCTTCAACAAAATGTTGTATCCACTTTAATAAGACTTCAAATTTCTCCCTCAAATACTTCTTAGTCTCCTTATCCTTGTCAATTTTTTGGATAAGGCCTCTAAGGGCCATTATAGCCTCCTACTTTAGGTTTTTTGTAGTTGGTTTTCCCAATTGCATATGTGTGACTTGGTATCACTAATCATACCTTTAGTTTTTAACTTATCTCATTTTGGGGTAATAACTTCAAGGTTCTGTATCTTTGGAGATCAACATGGGTTTTTGACAGTATTTTATCTCTTTTGGGAGCCCTTGTGGGTTTTGAAAACACAATATTTTCAATGTCAATGGTCTCCACTTGATCTAACTCCTCTTTTCTTGGGAGGAGTGATTCCAACCACCTTGTTGTGGGGATATTTCCCTTCTTGATACCTATAATGCAGTTTGTGGTGTGCTTGAGTACATGACCATTTCTATGGAAGAAGCTTGAGGTGTTTGTGGAACTAATACTTGTGTATGTGGGACTTCAATTCCTATTGTTAGCTCCTTTTTCTCAATCTGAAAAACACATGTTCTTTCATGCACTATTTTTTTTTTTTTCAACTTTAAGCTCCTTATTCACCTTTATTGTAGTGGTTGTTTTTTGGGCCTTATCACTAGCTTGGTACCTTTTCCTTTCCCTTAACCACTATTGGACTTGTAATTTATTTAGTGACTTCTTTTAATGTTTCCTTTGTAGGGATTTCAATATCATATTGTTTCTCTATTCTTGTGATATTCTCCTCCTCTTGATGTTTCTTCCTATGAAAAAACATCATCTCTCTTGATGGCTCACATGTAATTATTTGATTAACTGGTTCTTCCTCAATTTTTGGTAATGTATTTACAGTTTTAAGAGCTTGGGCTGCCATACTTGTTTCATCATCCTGGATTTTTGGAGCTTCTAGAAATTGGGTGTCCATTGAGGGAATACTTTCTTCTTTTAGTGCTACCAATCCTAGAAATATATTAGTGAATACTGGTGCATGGGTATCCTCTCTTTCATCAACATCTATTATCTCAACTGGTGTATTTATTCCTTCTTGAGTTGTAGTGGAAACCATATATTCTTTTCCTTCCATTTGTGAAACCAATTGGATTACCTGTAAGTCCTTATTCAAGTTATCTTGGAGTTTCAAGAACTAACTGTCTCATAGGAGTATCATAAATTTCTTTTTCTACGGCTAGACTTGGCACTAAACCTACAAGACTTGATGTTGCAATAGGGGTTTCTTGCACTATGGATGATGATATAGGATCACCTACCTCAAGCCATGACATTTTACCTCTTGTGTCAATGTTTTAATAAGATTCTTTTGATCCTCATTTAAAGGGAATGGTTAAATGACCTCGGGTCCCTTATTTCCTTTCATATGCTCTTTATTAGTTGGGATGCTCTTGGTACTTGATTTTTGTATATATATTTCTAGAGGATTAATAACCCTGGTTATTTTAACTCTCTTAAAATAATTGAGATCAGATTTATCTTTTTCCTCAATACTTTACACCCCGAGTTGTGGGTTAATATTTGGTAGGATTCCCCTCATTCTTTTTCATGTACTTGATGACCCCAGAAAAGTTACTACTGGAGTTCTGGGATTTGATGCACCCACCCCTTTGAATTGTAATGGGATTTCTTGGGTAATGGGGGCATCCTTCATGGTCTTCATCAACATTTCTTCAGCCTTTTGTTTTAGGATGGACATGGAAGTTTATGTTTTACTTTTGGCTACAATACATTCCTCTATGATCCTAGTGGTTGGCCTCCTGGATGGAAGCTGAGGTGATTTCCCTTATAATGCATGTATTTGGTCATATCCCTCCTTCAAAGGAGGGAAATATTTTTATAGGATTCATGTATCCATGTATTCTTTCAATACCTTAGTATTTTGCAAAGATAGATCCAATCCTTTCATTGTTAACCATGTTAATGTCCTTCTCATCATATGTGGTGTCCTTGTATGTAGAACTAGTTAACTATGTCTCATTTAAGTTTAGTGGTGCAATTTCATTTCATAATAATATGGGATTACTATCTGTTTTTCATCATCCAAACCTTGAGGCACAACTGTAATTTTGTAGTCAATAATTTTTCAAAGGGTCATTAGGAATAATATCTTAATAGACCTCTTCCTCATCTCTACAGCCCATCCAAAAATCTTCATATTGGGCCTCATGTTCATATTATCTCCCTAATATTGAACTCACCTTCCACCTAATATCATATTTTTCTAGGTTGAAACTTCTCCATTTTTAGTCTATCCATCTCATCCTCCAAGATCCTAGCTTTTTGCAACAGTTGGGCAAGTGTATCTTCCTATTGAGATGAGAAATTTTTTTGTCTTATGCTTGCCTGCTAACAACTTATGCACTTATGCTAGTTTCCTTGAGAGTTCTAAGAGTTCCCACTTGTCATCTAGGTATTTGGGTAGCATGAAAGGACGTCCCTCGAAACCACTTACCCTTATGTAAGTGAAGAACCTAAATTGGATGAAGTAACATCCATATTCATATATTGTTTTCTTGGCATCAGCAAATATTCTTTACTTTTCCCACTTTTTCCTGAAGAGGCATATGATTGGTGCAAATAAGGCATCATTTATCTTTCTGAAATTCCCTCCAATTCTCCAAATTTAACTAAGGGTAAACATCATACACCCTATGAGTGTTGAAGTTCTTCATCCTTAGGATACTAGGGAGGTTTTTGTGACATGCAATATTGTAAATAAGATATGACATCATGTATAATTCAAAATTGAAAGTAATGCCTTCTCTAATTTTTACATCCATCTCAATGAGTTGATCATGGATAGATGTAGCTATGAAGGTTGCCCAACAAATATTCTCATTGTTATCCAAAATAATCCAAATATAACTACACATCCACTCCTAAAAATCATATGTTGATTTCAAACCTACAATAATGCTCTTAGTAGAGTTATGATGTCCTCAATTTATTCCACAAAGTGTGATCTAATTAACTTCTTTGGGAGCCTAGAAGAGGAACCTCTGTTCTTTAACAACCATTGAGTATTCATAATCCTGGCATATTCATCATGTTCAGCATTCCAAAGGTTTTGTGCCTTATGTTTGTCAATTTTACTACCTTCTTAACCTGGGGCAACCCCAATATCAATTGAAATGCCTCAGGTGTCAAGGAGAGGACCCTAGCACCACTTCCATCTAACACCTCCCTTTTCTTTGGGTTATAATTTTCAGCACAAACCCATACTAATTATGGGCAATATAAAGAGGGTGGGAAATTGGTAGCTAAAGAAATATTATTGGTGCCAATCACTTCTGTGTAATCACTTTTTTGAGGGCCATGTAATCTTTGCAAGAATTCGGTTAGGTATGTGTTCCCTAGGTTAGTATCTGTAATTTCATCCAAATTACTAATGACATGTAAAGTGACATGGGTTCCAACTTCCTTTATCTTAGTTTTCCTTGACAAATTATTTGTAGTTCTTTATTTCAAACAATATAGGGC
Source organism: Taxus wallichiana var. yunnanensis (assembly GCA_018340775.1). NCBI lineage: Eukaryota > Viridiplantae > Streptophyta > Pinopsida > Cupressales > Taxaceae > Taxus > Taxus wallichiana. The sequence continues at coordinate 27,483,881 of CM031243.1, read as the reverse complement.
TTACGGAAATAACCATGTGCGAAGGAAAAACTACAAGCTACATGAACCTCTTGAAAATCCTTTTATGAAAATTCAAGTAATAATCCAATTTTAGAGGGGGCTTACTAGTACTTGTGATTTTCTTCAATATTCAAGTTACACAAGTATGTTTAATCACTTTGTTTCTTTCAAAAATGATCTCTACAATCAATTCTCATTTTTTCGCAATCCAAATCTAGGGTATTAAGGCTCTAAAATTATTGATTTCATCATATGAAAGTATGAATGTTGAAACACTTAACAAAATTTTAAACCTTTACTCTTTCATGCAAGTAGCATTAATGGAAAAAGACATAAATGCACTATATTCAACCTCTATTGTTTGATCCCTACCTTTTCTTGTTTAAATTAGAACCATCCACTTATACTTTTGGTGGGAATCAGATCTCAGGAAGCTTTTTGCATTTTTCTCTTAACTAAAAGAATGTACAACTATAAATTTGACCAATGTTCCCAATATTGAGTTGTTTTGGCATGACAACACATGTCCCATGTCGGGCCCTAGGATTTTGAACACAAATTTCCCTTTTTCGTGAGGCAAAAATTTGCAAAGTTTGATTTTCGATGAGATGTTTGATGCCGCAATGCCCTATCCCGGTGACACCTATCCTTTTCAAGGTGTAGGATTATGATTGCATTCTACATTTTTACATGGGAGTTGCATATTTGTAAAAGATCAACTTTATAAAGTGGCCTTGATTCATTTTTAGAATATTTAACAAAATATTCCCGTGTCGAGGCCTAGATCCATTCTTCCATTTTGTATTCTTATCAAAAGTACAGAAAGAATTATAGACTCGCCATCGTGAAGTCCCTTAAAGAATGCCACATCATTAGGTGGCGAGGAAGAACTTAGATTTTGTATAGAGACATAACAAAGAGTTTTGTGAAAGTAAGAAATTTTCTCTAAGCGTATATACATTCATTATTGATTCACTTGAGTTTTAGACCTGTTAATTTTTGAATCAATAAGATCATAATTTCCCCATAGATTGAGATACCTATACACAAGAATTAATGTATAAATGACATTGCAATCGTTACCTAGCACGAGATCATTCTTACATGGGGAGATTGGTTTCATGGATAATCTTCTAGAATCATAAGCTTGTATAAAATAGAGTTTGACAAGTGGGGGAAATTTAGGAAGATCCATTATAAGTCAAGGTCCAAGATCAAAATGAGCACCAACAAGTATATCGTGTAAAGGATCAAGGTTCACTATTATTTCTTTTTATTTATACTTTGGTAAGTGATTATGTTCATATTAAATTTTACACGATATGATCTTTTTCCTCACAACATAGGAAGGATTAAATAAGTTACAAGAAGGATTTAAATTTCACTTTTATCTTGGAAGAACATATCATGATTACATTTTCAATGACTAAGCGTAAATTACAATTTTCTTAATTTCCACACTTAGCTCTTAATATTGTGTTATAATGAACCGTACTCATAACTACAATAGGGAATGGAATTCATCCATGACACAAATCCTCAAAAATTATTTCAAGAGCAGCTTATAAATTTGTCACCTAAAACACTTCATTTACTCACATATCAAATTATGAGGCTTGCATTAGATTTTAAATTGGATTATCTTAAGGTGCTAACTTAAGAGAAACTATTCACCTTGCTACATGCATGAAAGAAACCTAAGAGTAAGGCCACATACGTAAGTAAGTATTTAACCATTACCATTCTTACCATATAAGTTTGTGATAATGCCACCAATGGTGTTATGGTAATTTGAATTTTGGTTTCCTATTTCCCTTAAGCTAGGAGATTTTGTCTAGTACAAGGGACTAGGATCAACCTAAATTTTTAGTCTTCTACATTATGCAAGTGATAGTACAAGGAGGGTAAATCAAAACAAGAATTCTACTATCAGTTTGACCATTTATTTAGTTTCCTTCCTAAATTTCTAAGTAAATAGTACAATACACAAGACTTTTTAATCATTAATTACACACTGAAACACACTATAAGAGGTCAAATTCTTTTTCACTTAACTTACATATACAACATTTTATAATACAAAATACTAATTCGATTAACACCCATGATTGAATACCCATTTCCCAAACACCCCAAAATAATAACAACTCATACTCATTACAAAATTCAATAATTAACATTTCAATATATCACAGAATGTTGATTTAGCCTCTATAATTTTATTGTTCCAAATAAAATGCTAATATGAAATTTGTCATAACACTTTACTTCATCCATGTCTCAATACCTGCAACCACCGCATGGTCAACATAAATGTTGGCATGACATCTACCTAAATCTAGCATAATTAACATTTTAGTTTTCCATTCACATAATCAAAATACTTCACACACAACCAAAGAGGGTTAGAGATATATAATCATTTCATTGTACTTCATTTCTTAGCTAAGGGAGGAGAGAGAAAATATAGAGAAGAGAGAAAACATTATTTTTCCAAAAATCAAATTTTTCAAAACAAGCCACAAAATAGAGTCGTGTATACGATTATTTATAAGTGATAATAATTTTCCTTTTGGGTTTACTGAATTGATGAGGGTCTTACCTTCTTTTACATTTTCCTAATAATCATGAAAACATTCAATTTTAGCTCAAAGGATAAGAAACCAAGCTCAAAACTAACTTTTGGTAGCAGACGCACAATGGTGAAATTCCTACATGCTCTCCTATATACCAAGAATTCACAGAGTTAATAGAAGTTGGATCTAGCGAACAATTTTCAAATGGAAACTAATTTTCTAGAGCCACCGGTCGTAATTGGACTAGTTTGACCTGGTCAAACAATGATCGGAGGCCTATGAAACTCCTTTGGAAAACTAGCTAGTGAATTGTTTTTCAATGAATTGATGGTTACTGGAAATTTTCAAGTAAAAATACTAGAGGTTTATGAAGACGGGTAACCATTTCTTTGCTCCAAGTCCAATCATTAAACTGAAACAAAACCCAACTTTTAACTTTTAACAGTGATAGGACGTTGCAAATAGGGTCAACATGGCTCCTAACGTGCTACGCCAAATGAACAAATGATCAATTTAGGGTGTTGTAGAATTTTTTGTGGCATCTCGTGATGACAAGGAATAAGTTTAAACATTGAAATTTTAGGTGGGGTTCCAGAAAGGTATTTCACATGATGAAGAAAATCATGATTTACTAACTTTTACAAAGGAACAGTTGATAGGTTTACAAGGAAATTGTTAGAGTAGGTATTTACCTTAGCTCATGTTCACCTAGGTAATTTATTTATCTTTATTGTATTTATCCTCACCCACTTGTGGGTGTGGATATTTATTTTATCTTATTTAGATATTAGGAGATATTATCTAGTTGTTAGGTATAGTTATTTCCTTGATCTATGGTATTGACTAGATCCTCGATGTCTAGTTCTCTCCTAAATCTATGGTCTTGACTAGTTCTTTGATGACTAGTTATTTCCTTGATTTATGGCTTGATCTACGACCTTGACTAGTTCTTAGCCCTTGGTCATATGGTATGGTCATATGAGGGCTTAAAGCTTGTGATTCCTACTAATAGGTTCTTAACTTCAGCCCCCTTTAATTTTATTTTTGGTAAAAGCAACAACATTTTATTTTGTTTTAGTGGCACCTAAAATAAATAACAGAGAAAAATATTAAAAAGCTTGTAACTTTTGATCGGTAACTCGGTTTTGAGTGCCGTTTTTTGCAAAAGTGCTTATTTTTTCATGATCTTTCCATTGGAAATATTTAGTTTTAGACTTGCACTATAATTATAAAGTGCCAAATATGGAGGAGTGTTATAATCACTTATGGACACAATTTCGGTGAGCCTAGTGTCCTAAACTTTTGGGATTTATAGTTTGTACCTATCATGGATTCTGAGAATGATATGCTTTTCTCTAAAGTGTGTGTGGACTTCAAGAGGATATCGTAAAATTTTTGGAAGGAAATAGATCATTCAAGAAGTGAAATTCTCTTCTACAATCACTCATTCACGATAAGGATACAATAATACACTCCCTGCAGAACAAACTTGCTAGCCTACAACATCACCATCATATTGTGGACAACCACAACCATGATCCTAGTCCACTTACAACTATTGCTCCTGAACCCACTGACATTGATCTGTCATTCTTTGAGTCTATTCCTACTCTTGATGCTCATACACCTATGAAGCTTGTTACTACATGCTCTTCCACATCTGTGCCTATTACAATACCACATGTTGTGTATCCTATTTCTGCTCAGCTGCATATATTTTTAAGAAACATAACACTGCATTCAGTTCTCGCATGCTCCATTCTATGGGTCTCACTAGCAGAGTCATTGGTAGACATTCACAGGGTATTATTTCCTCTCTTCCACATGTTAAGTGGAATTCTCTCCATGACATTGGTTTTCATGTAGATACTTCATTGGGATCACACATTGATAGATCTCCTTTTTTTGTTCGCTCAACTCTTTTTGAGGATCGTGAGAAACACATGAGTTCTACATCTTCACTCAGGCTTGAGAAACCTAAGATTTTGACTGTAGACATGATCAACCTGACACACATTCTAATGTTCTTTTGCATGCACCCATTATGCATTTTGCACCAAGTCATATGCAGGCATCTTCTTCATCCATCCGTTTTGATTTGGGGTGGATATCTGATCACTCGTGGCGGCGACATAGGCATTCATTGAGAGGATTCTATAAGCATGGCTCCTCCACCATTTGGACTCTTGCTCCACTTTCTATACCTTATGCCTTGTGATGCTTCTTGTTTTGAGCATTTTTCTTTAGTAGGTATAGTGTATCTCTCTTGTTTGTTGAGAGATTTTGTATTTGTATTTTTGACACTTTTGGCATGTTGACAGTCTCTCTTGTGGGGGAGCTATTCTGGTGGATCCTAGTATTAGTTTTTCAATGTTCGAGTAATTGTTTTGATAACTCATACAAATTTGTAGCGTCATTCCACCCGTTCAGCAGTATGGGAGGGTGTGGTGTTGATCCTACTTCTTTGGGTTTTATGTCCTTGCCTTGTTAACTTGGATTTTCTTGGATCATGACACTCTGGAGCTTGTGTCCTTTCCTTGTTGCTTTGGTTTTTTTCTTAGATCATGGCACACCTATTTGTAGCAGAAGTGATTGATCGAATTATGTTTGATGTTTCTTTTTTTTACACTTTCGACATCACTCCATTGACAGTCTCCTTGTATAGAGCTATTCTGGTGGAGCCCAATGTCAGTTGTTTTTGAGTTTTGTGATCGAGCGGTGGATTTAGACCATAGTGCACACCAAATTTCTTCAAGATTGTATGAGTTTTGAGCTGAGCTTCTTGGGATGCCTTAGAGTGGGTCTTTACTCTCTTTACTTTGTTTTTCTTGGTTTTAGGTACCTTGCGGTGTCCCTTTTTTTCCCAAGGTTATTATACATGAGTACCTCATCGTGCCAAGTTCTTTGGGACTCATATTGTGGACATGACACTTCTATTTTTTCCCTAGTTTCACTTGAGGGGGTGTTAGAGTAGGTATTTAACTTATATCATGTTCTCTAGGTAATTTATTTATCTTTATTGTATTTATCCTCACCCACTTATGTGTGTGGATATTTCTTTTATCTTATTTAGATATTAGGAGATATTATCTAGTTGTTAGGTATAGTTCTTTCCTTGATCTATGGTATTGACTAGATCCTTGATGTCTAGTTCTCTCCTAAATCTATGGTCTTGACTAGTTCTTTGATGACTAGTTATTTCCTTGATTTATGGCTTGATCTACAACCTTGACTAGTTCTTAGATTGTTATTCCTTGCCTATTTAAGCAAGGCCCATTCTCAATATATTGCATTGAGTTCCATAATAATATATGATATTGCTTCTCATTTATTTGCAAAGGTTTTATGTAAAGTTATTCTGGTGAATTGATTTCATCTTATTGATCGTGGTGTTTGATTAGCATCTATGTTCTTGGCTTGGTATGATCTAGTTATCGTTCCTTTCGAGAAATCAACTCAACTTGTCAATAAAAAAGATCGCAACTATCTAGTTTGGTTACGAAGTTTCCAAATCATCTCAAAATGAGGTTTTAAGTCTATGGTTGAAAAAATAACGGGTATTTGGATTTGAGTAAGGTTATCTAAATTTCACGCCTGTTAAGATTAGATAACAAGCAAATTCTGTTGAATTGACCAAGTAAGCTTTAAGGTTCCTGCAGATTTAAATCCACCAGGGGTTGATCCTTTGGCAACATGGAAGGAAGACTTAGCTGAATCAATGATTAAAACTAATCCGGGACAAGCCAACTCAAAGGGAAGCAGTGATCTCACAGAAAGTGCCAAGTGTCAACCTGGCGTGAGTTCCAGAAAGCAAACAGGAAGAGGCCACAAAACCCCGCGAGACTTACATGTGGAGTCAACTATAAGTGACCCATCCAAGGAAAAATTATTCGCAATAATATGTGAAATATTCTTTACTTACTCAAAGGAAAGAGGCTAGATTGTAAACAATGTCAGGTGTTAGCTCGGTGCACTTCTAAGAGCTACAACGGGAATAGAGACCCTAGGGAAGCACTTGTTCTCCATGTGGATCTCGTAATAAATCAGCTCCGAGTTCGAAGCAAGTTGTGAAATATTGGTGATAAGCCAAATACCACATATGAGAAATTATGAAGCCTATCTAAAAGTTTTAAATGCTCAAATCTTTTCAAAATATCAAAGACAAAGGGTCATTTGGCTGGTCTTTTCAGTGATGAAGTTAATGCATAGTTCCATGCGAAGAGTGCGAACCTATGAATACTTAATTTTTCACCTACATTCAAAAGGTCATTTTAATAGAATAAAAAAATAGGCACCACTTGAATCATGAGCCCAGAACCCAATGCATAAGTGATTAAAAGATCCAAATATGTAATAAAGATTTGAAAGAATAAGTCCGCTCCAAGGGATTCGGTTGTAAGATAGTTAAGAGATGTATTAAATGAGTATGGATCTCACCCCTTAAAAACAAATCATAGGGAAGTGTGAGACAGATCTCAAGAAATCTACTTCTGTCACTTCACACCATTTACCATAATGAACAAGCAATTGGGAAATAGTTAAAAATGATCTTCTTATCTTCTTCCCATCATATATATTGTAAAGGAAAAGGTTTCAAAAGGATCGGGATTTAGTTTTTGTTTTGGCTTAGTTTCTCTCCTGTAAAAGGTAGGGGTTGGAGCTCTAGCCTTATTTCTGAGCTTTGTAATAACACTTTTCCTCTTATCTATTGTAATATTGTGCACATTTTTGGAGTAATATAATATGCCCTGTGGTGTAATTTATCCATCCTTTGCATAATTTATATTTTCTCTTATAGCCTTTATTTCAACGTGGGTATATTGTGCATGTTTAGTTGTATTATTATCTTCAAAAGTTGTGCTTAAGTAGTTTAGAGTAGTGTTCTGTGTGAATTTCCTCTAGTCTGTGGTGCATCTTGTCCACCCTTTTCATTGCTCACCTTTTCCCTATTTCAGAAATTACGCTTTGAGTTAACTCCTTCACTTTTCGATTGTATTGCTCCCATTAAGTTTTATGTTTCATTTCATTTTTCTAACCCTCATCTCACACTGTAGAGAAGAGCTAGCTTATTTAAAATTTGGAGGTCACCTTAGGTCACACATCCCACTAACCTAAGGTTTCCTATAACTATGATGGTTCATCCACAAGGATAATTGTCAACAAATAATTTTCAAGGTGATAATTTATTGTTTTGTAATACAAGTTTGTTTCTTTAAAACCAATTTTATAATAGTCCAAGGGTTTAAAATTTGAATTCATTGCAAATGAAAACTAAAAATATGAGAATTATGAAAGATAAAGGTAAGAAGGACTATGATTGTAGGAAGTGACAATAGTCAATGTTGTGGAGATCGATTCCGCATCCCCATAAGGCATTTTGTCAAATAGACCATGAGCCTATTCTTGGATCCCTCCATTCCATAGTCTAGCAAGAGATAAAAAAAATTCACATGCCTTTCACTTCCAAATACATATGAAATAACCATTTTTCCTAACAACTTACGCACATAAGGAATGTTTCCGCATTTTACAACACACAATGACCAATGTCGATGTTATCCCATGTCAATATCAATATCATAGCCTTAGGTAGAGAGAATTAGTTGAAGAAAGCACTACATATTTTAATAAATATAAATCCACTTTTCATTATGCTTTGATGAGTGCCCAACATTTTCTACAACTCCTATTTTGGCATGGTGTCAAAATTTTTCCTTGTCCAGGGATGAATCTTCTTGGTTCTAAGCTATAATTACTCTCTATAATTCCATTGCTTGCACTAGAAATGGATTTCCCCTTTTCACCCCCGTAGAGGTTGTGGGTCCGTAACAAAAGATGCAACACTTTTTCTTAGTGGAATTTCAATAGTCTTAATCTCTTGTCTTTTTTGAGTCTCGATCATTCAGACCACAAGTTTCCATAACATCATTATGGATGAGATTTCCTTCTCTTATGTATCTAATAATGTTTCTTGATATTTTTCCTCTTTCAATTCCAAAATGTAGTTTTTTTCTATAGCTGCATTATTTTCACTTTCAGTTGGAAGAGATGAGGGTTTTACGGTGTTTTTTTATTTTCTCGAATATTTCTCTCAACGAATTTCAAATTTGTACGCAGATTATTATAGGATATATGTTTTTTTAAGTTCCTCCAAAATTTCTCTTACATTATAAAAAGACCTACCCACCTCTTTGACTATGAGAGTAACATGAGGGAATTATCCTTTGCTTGAAGCCTTGAAATTTTCTACAAAGGTCTTAATCATGATGCAGTGAGCTTCCTTTTTTCAATTGTGACCATTGTGACACCCACGTGAATATGATGGAGTAGCCAGTGTAACAATTCTTCCAACCTAGCTATTTTTAACTCCTTGCATGAGTATTAATGCTTCAAAATCCCATGCAATCAGAAATTGTATCAAGATGCAAACCATAAATGTGTCCAAAATCTCTAAAATTCAAGTTAGCCTTCCGGCTTAGAAAGTTTGAAAATTTACCTAAAGGGAAAATGTGGATTTATGGTAATAAAATAAACCCTTTCATATGTGTTGTGAAAACTAACATTACACCTGCCACACGCATTTGGTTAAATGTCTCCAAGACATTTCAACAACCATTTTTATGACCCTTCCAATAGCTTGCACAAGCCACTCCTCTCGCACGCATCCTCCATTCTCTCTCTCCAACCACCCCGCCTGTGCATGTAATTATATATATATATATATTAAGCGTACTACTACTACTACTTATTATTATTATTATTATTACAAAAGATTAAATTTTAATGCAACCCACTCACGATCGCCATTGATCTCGATTATCGCCGCACTTATAATCAATTTTTAATTATTGTTGTTATTATTATTATTAACTTTTGATCATTTAAAATATTTAAACTTGATTTATTTATTTAAAAATAAATACCCTTTTTTATTCATTTAGTTTTAAAAAATTACATGGATAATTTAAAAGACAATAATTTAATTTTAATATTATCATTATATTGGGAACATAGGAAACACTCAAGGACGAGGTTTCAAGCTAGGGTGGCTCATAAGTAACTCCTCTCCATGATGTCAATTAGGGTGCTTGGAAAAGACATTTATTTGAGAATTTTCCTCACCCTCTCCCGTTGGCATACCACAATGGGGAATTACACATGGAGTCTGAAATGTAGTGCAACACTCGGTACTAAGTTCACTCTTTGGGTGTGCTGCTAGGTCATTAATATTCCCATTCTCGCATCTTCTTTATTAAGTTTGATTTGGTTTTTGGATATGTGAAACTAGGTATCAATTTTTAAGGTTAAATGTGTGAACATCAACATTAGAACAAATCCAGATAGACAAACAGAGATAAAAATTGAATCTCCTCTTATAGAGAAAAGATCAAAACACTGGGCATCTTGGTGGACATTAGCACTCAGATTCAGTCCCAAAGACCCGAGAACCCCTGTCATCCCGTGGGTTCTTCTATCTTACACATTTTTTGTGTCTCAAAACCTCCAGTGAGCCTTAACAATGCTTCTTCTAGTTAGTTCAAGTATTCACCTGCCTAGATCATCGCCAGATTGCATGAAATTAGCTAAGGTTTCCTCTCTCTCTCTCCTTCTTAGGTTTTCATATTATTACATGCTTTTTCCCTTTCCATTCGTTATATTTTATTACTTGTATATCATTTGTAACATAAATTAATATTTAATTAAATTTATATTAAATCATTTGATGACTTGATCGATCAAACCTTACCTTTTAAACATTCACCGATTCTCTCTCCTTCGTAATTCATGGACCAATCCTCTTACCCATCTTATGTACTAACTAAGGTTTTTAGCATGGCTTCCACCTCTTCTAATTTTATGAAATTCTGCACCCAACATCCTCCCCATATCAATAGTCTAATGCTTGATCCAACCATTAATTTAGATACCATTTGTTGCAATCAGCCATCTCCAACTCCAACTATTTCTATCCCTCCACCTTTTACCTCTATGATTCCTCCCACCACCTCTAAAGGTAATGATATCATTGAGAAACTAAAGAATACACCTATAAAATATCTCTTTCATTAGAAGCTACCTTATGCTTCATCCATATTGAAAGTAATAATTCTCATGTTTCCTTCACCCATCTTATTCCATAACTCAAAACTTACCGCATGCCATATCCTTTAGTGATGAGGATATCCCTCATGCTACCATTGGGGATCTTCTGTGTTATCACAACTACAATTGGTTATCATTATATAGAGTGTGTACTAATTGACAATGGCTCTGCTATAAATTTATGTTCTCTCTCACTACTCATGCAATTGCAAATTCCTAATAGTTTGATCACTAAGTCTTCTACCCTTATTTGTAGCTATGATTCTACTACTCGAACATGCATAGGCACCATCACCTTACCTTTGTAAGTTGGACCTAAAACCCTTCCCACTTTGTTCTATATCATTGATACATCATTTCAGTTCAATTTCTTACTTGGTAGACCATGGATTCACACTATGCATGGTGTTCCTTCTATGGTTCATCGGTGTGTTAAATTATTACATGATGGATATGAGCATACTATTTCTACTGACCTTGACCCATTCAAGTTTTGTCACATAGATCCAGTCACTACCATGCCCATACCTCTGTTGCATCCTATTCCATACCATAATATTAGTACATATGATGTCAATCAATCTAGTGCTTCCACTACTTCTTCTACCTCCACATTCCTCCCTTCCATCCCTATGCATACCACCAATCTTATATCACCCACATCATCTCCCTCTATCACTACCACTACCCCACCTATCACTATTCCTCCTAACCCTACATCTAGCTTTGCTTCTCTTAATATCCTTGATAATGTTATCTAACAAGATAATGCCAACACTAATGATTTTGATGATGAGGTCAATTTCGTCAAGATTACCGATGAAAAATTGTGCAATCTCAAATTTACTCCTCTTACACTAGAAGAATCTTACTTTTAAGAATTTTTGTTGTTATTGGCCCAGGTGAATATAAATTTAAGAAACCTCCTCCTCTACTACAACCATGATTCCTTTCCAGGAAACTATACATAAGCTATACCTCATGCGTCATATTTTATACCCTTAGACCAATAGTTTAATCCCATGCGCATCGGCCTATCACCCAATGGGCACTGGGTGCTCACCCGAGGCACGCGCGGGCGCTAAGTCTCTCCTTTATGTGATTCTTGTGATAATGCATCATCTTATAATAGATATTCAAATGGAAATGAGAAAAAAATAAACCATGCCACATTCTAAGAGCATAGAATGAGTTGTTATCTCATTGTATCCAGAAACAAGAAATAACAAGCAACATATGGAAATGGTTCATACAGAAAGGAAATGCATAAGTAGTATACTCTTGAACACATAGATGATTTATAACAGAGCATTGTATTCATATTAACAGATTCAATAACCACATTACAATCCCTTGAGGTCATGAAAACCCTTATATAACAATGTAGAGCCAAGTCATGCATCAGAACTACATTATGCTCATCATATTACAAAAATGAATGCAGACCCATCCCTCTAAATGTGCCATTACTTATAGAGCTCTCCTAATCCCTAACCCTTAAAATCCTCCATCTATTTCTGCAGGGCTTCACCTCTCCATACTTTGTTACCTTTCCACACTTTGTATATCATCCTTTTCTTCTATTGGGCACTTTTTATAACCTTAGTCACCCCCATTACCATGCCTTTCAAAAGTTATAGATCGGTCACCAAGTGTCGAAGTGGTCCTCCATGGGAGCATGCCTTCACAGATCAAGATCTCCACTCCTTGCAATGATGTCTTCTAGAACCTTCCATCGCATGCCTAGAATATTCCCTTTTTTGATCCCACAGTCACAAGTGGCACCTTATCCACAAGGGTCATGCTTTTCTCATGTGCTTCCTAGGATGCCGAATATGGCTAAGTATAAAATCCATTTTTCCTTGCATGCACACGCCATATATGTTTTACAACCTACTACTAGGACCCTTTCCTACACGCCTTCAACCCATGTGCACCCTTCTTCAACTAGGTCTCGCATTCCCATGCGCCTTCTTGTACTTAGATAATATTTTGGGGCCCAACATCACCCCACACTACGCCTGTTATCCGTCCTCGAAACACTCTTCAATAAAGAATAAAGAATGGTAGATCCTTATAATGGTTGGGAAGAAAGAATAAGGAATGAAGAAATGGGGAAAAGAATGAAAGAATGGGGAACTTGTTTACTTCTAGAGGAGGAGAGGAAATCCTTCCCTAATTCTACTTCTAACTTTCCCCAAGTGTCGACCTCATTTCTGAGCTTCTTGTGACAGAGGTCCCCACCAGGGTGCTTACTTCTTCAAAACTCAGCTCCTCTCCCTTAGTGCTCATTGTCTCTATGATATCCTCTAGTTGTTTTCCCAAATCCTCAAGTGTGTCCATCCTCTCGAGTGATTTGGGGGTACAATTCCTTTATCCGGTTCTTGATTGAGCCCCGCAAGGTCTCAATGGCCTCTAATTTATTTTCCACTTTGGCTAGGATTTTGTCTCGCTTAACCTTGTTCCCCTTATTATTTTCTTAGAACTCCTTGAGTTCCGCTTCATGGGTGGAAACCAAGATACTTGCCACTTTATCCCTATCCATGTAGTTATCATAGGTATCCTTAGCAACTTTCGTGGCATATTTTACATCGGTGAGGATCTTGTTGTATTGAGAAACAATTTCCACAACCTTCATCTTATTTTATTCTCTTTTCTTAGCATGCCAATGCCTCTTCTATGGATTCTAAGGCAAGTGGTTGCCTCTCCATAGTGAGTATGTGGGTCAAGTCCTCTAGGCATTATAAGGATGATCCATATTTTTGTGTGGGTGGTGTTAAGTCTGGATGCTTCAAGACAATGACATCTATGATCATCTCTATTTTCTTGTATGCCTCGCGCACTCTTGCCTTCTCATCTTTTAACTCATGCCTTAATTGAGTGCTGATTAGTTCCTCCTGCTTCAGTCCTTGCTTTTCTCAAGGAGCTCTTCCTCCTTTTTCTCCAGCTCTACCTCTAGGAACTTCACCCTGTCATTTCTTCCGAAGAGTCTAGCTTCAACCTCAACTGAAACTTTATTGAGCGTGTTGCAGATTTTCTCATATGATAATTGTTGAGCATTTACCAAGGGTTTATTCCCTTTCATTTCTAGCACTTTCATCAATTCTCCTTGGCTTATTTCAAATTCAAAGGCTCATCAATGTGGGACTCAAATGCCCATGATAGCATTTTCCTCATCTCGAGGGTATGCACCTTCCTCATCAAATGAAGCCATGGCTAAGAGTTGCTCCATATTGGCATGGTGCTCTAGAAGTGCGCGTGCAACACTTTGTTTAGATCATTGATGTAGCTCATTCCTTTGGCCTTGTGCTACTTTTGTACTCTTCTTCCTATGTGTGTAGCCCTTGGAAAGCTTATAGCCAAACTAGGATCTCCTCCCATGCTGCCATATTATTTTCCTATGCTTTCCTCCTCAACTTCCTTCAGCACCTCATCGCGTTGCATTCAACCTCTTGTTCCACCAAGTCCTTGATGATTTTCACCACTTCTCTCTTTGTAGCCTCATCTACATGTTCCTTTGTGAGGCTTGGGGTCCTTTGATCCTTTGTATTTTCTTCTCTGCTTACCCCCTTGCCTTGAGTCTCAACCTCTTCTTCTTCTTCTCACTCTTCTCCTCATCCTCTTTGTTATACTCATCTCCTTCTTCCTCAGAATCATGTATCTCATAAATAGATGGTCTTCTCCTCCAATTTCATCATCATCATCATCCTCTTTCTGATGTAGGCATCTAGACTCTCCATTTCTTCTGAATCTACCTCATCAGTCACCTTCTACTTCTTCCTTACTGGGGATTCCAGTACAGGAGATTCTTCTTTTTCTTTTTCTTTGATAGGTGATCTCTTCATTGGTGATTCCTCATGGGTGAGGTTATCTTCATGCTCTGGACACCTCTTCTTTTGGGGTCTTCACCTTGATAGGAGACTTCTTTCTCCACGCGTAAGTACTAGGCTTAGCGCTTGCTTCCGAGTGTGCTCACCATTTGTGTGGTTTGAACACTTGGTGCCTTCTACACCTCTTCTCTTTCTCTCTTTCTAGGTGCAGCCTTCTTCCTTCCTATAGGGTCTTAAGGATGGAGACATCATTCTCTAAGTAAGCTCCTTTTTCAAATTTTGGCCTTATGCACAGATACACCCTTGTTGTGGTCCTTCCTATAATCAGCAACATTAAAGGCTTCATCATTGTATCTTGTGGGAGACATATCTCTCCATGTATGTGTGCTTCTTTGGGTAGATGAGCTTCTGGCGCAGCTTGCGGTGGTCTATATCTACCTCACTAAGGTCAAACCTTAGTCTCTTGGCCTCCTTAAACCGATTAACTCGGCTTGGAAGTATTGCGGTGAAGGAGAAGGGTAGCTTGCACCATGGACTCATATTCCCATCATCAATGTAAATCTGCCAATGTAGAAGTGTTGGTATATTAAATTCTTCCTCTCCACTCACGAGCATGGGAAACTATTATCTAGGATCCTCCACTCTAGCCCTGAATGCATCACACATTTGTTTATACCACTTCTCTAGGTGTGCCTTTGTGAGTGGCCATCATGGTTTCACAAGTGTATTTTGTAAACCTTTTTGTGGGTGAGGGATCCTCTTCTGGATATTCCCAAACAAACTTTTTTGGCCCATCGGGCACTCCAATCTCTAAAAATACAATGGTGAGGAGGATGTTACGAAGAGTATCTTCTCTCCCTCCTGCGCACTACTTATAATCTCATCCACGATGAAAGTAGAAAAGTTGTAGATGGTTCCTTCTGATATCTTCCGGCATACATTTAGCCATGCCTTGTTTACTTGTGTCCATCATTTCTTGATCATTGAGCTTGGTGACCAAGCATGTGGCCATCCTCATAACTGGGTCTGGGATCTTGGTGATGTCAAAGTATCATGACCCCTTCTTGTAGTCATAGCTACAAATTTCTGGCTAGTCTCCTCGATAGATAGTCTCCTTGATAGCC
The DNA here is from genome assembly GCA_018340775.1 of Taxus wallichiana var. yunnanensis. Classification (NCBI taxonomy): domain Eukaryota; kingdom Viridiplantae; phylum Streptophyta; class Pinopsida; order Cupressales; family Taxaceae; genus Taxus; species Taxus wallichiana. The sequence continues at coordinate 27,468,248 of CM031243.1, read as the reverse complement.
TCCTTGTCGCTCAAGATCATCATAATGCTATCTCCTTCACAATTGAGGCTTATGAACTTGGATATCAAGTTGTGGTGTGATGCACATATTGTGCCCCATAAAATAAAAGTGATCCTCATGCATGTGTGACATCAACCATTGGTAAAGGCACTCAAGCTTGCCAAAGTAGGGTAACTCATATAATTGCAATAATCCATCCTTCTCAATTTGACCTTTTACCTCATCATTGTAAATGGGCATTCCATCTAGCATCCTCTTGTTAGTTGGTTGGACCAACTCTAATGCCATTTCCTTCTCATTTGTGCTTGTGTGATGATTATAATCACTCATGGCCATCTTTCACAAGTGTGACTCCCACTCTTTTCCTATCAATACCCCATCTGGGTACTGCATTTCCATGTACCATTCTTCATTGGTGCTCATGATGGCAAGTGATTTACTTTCCCTTGCCCTTGCCCTTTGTTTTCTTTGGTGAAATGGTTGGTTTCTAGGTGCCATATTTTCTAGTTAGACTAAACTTAAATACTCCTTTCTCTTACTCTCTCTCTGCTACTCTGCTCAATCCCAAAGCTCAAAGCTTCAACTCCTAGAATGAATCCTTCTTTCTCCATGCCCTAGCTGCCAAACCCTAACTAGGAAATCCTTCCACAAGATGACACTCTTCACACAACCTTCCTCACGCCCATGTACTCCTTCCTTCTGGTTTGTAGATCTACTCTAGATGCACACTCAAATTTCTTAGATTCTCCTTTCTTCACACAAATTTCTCTCTAGATGCCTAGTTCACAAGAGCTTCTTTCACTTCATAATCACAAGGTAACAAATGACTTTCCGACCTTGTATTTATAGTTTTTCCTTCTTTCCAACATTAAATGTTATACCACCTACCAATGTACTTTAACATTAAATGTGGATTTTTCCACTAAGCTGACTTTAAGCACCCTTACCCACATGCCACATCCTATGTGAAAAACCCTTTACAACCTTCTAGGCACGACAAAAATCCAATGTGACTGAAGACTCTTACATGCATGCGTCCACAACACTGAAGGCACTTCTTATGTCCTTTACTTGATTTTTTCCCTCACCTACCTCATGTTGTTCTGCGCTCTTCATCCTTTTTATACGTGGTTTCCATAAATCCTTTTTGACACCAACCATTATCCACTTCTCTTCTATGCACTTCTTAACCTTATGCACTTTTTATCCTTCAACTGAGCCATTCACCACAACTTCTACAACCATCTCAAACTTGTATTATAGGCCTATATTTTACATCACTCCACCCCACACTAAAATAGATGCATGGTCCTCTGGTGCATACACAACCTTGGAAAAATAATGTCGTTATCGGCACACAATGCGCAAAAATGAAACAAAAAGAAAGGAACACACAACGATAAAGGGAAACACAAGAAATAAAAATCATAGAGGGAAATTCTAGACTAACTCACAATACTACCTTATTACAAACACCAAGAAGACTTATTTATAGTAGGGCTTTAGCCTACTCCCATTGAAGTGACCTGGTAACCTCTGTCCCATCCAACGCTTATAACTGGAAAGTTCCTAAATCAAGAATGTATGAGATGATGTAAGGTCCCAACCAATGGACTTTCAACTTCCCAGGATGGCACAAATACTTGGAATCATACAAAATACCATCTACCCAACCTCAAACTTCTTGTTCTTTGATATGACGATCATGCCATGCCTTTTGTCTTGCTTTTTCTATCTTTTGACTCCATCTAACAAGTGATCACCTTTCATCTAACTGCATCAACTTATCAATTCTTTCTTCCAACGCTTTCTCATCAGCTAACCCTCCTGCATGCGTGTTATACATAGTGATGGTAACATGAATTCAACTGGTAAAATAACCTCTGTGCCAAACACCAATTGAAATGGTGTGGCCTTGTTCAACCTTTTGTAGGTTATCATATATGCCCATAGAATGGTTGATACTTTTTCATCCCAATCATGTCTTCTAACATCACATATCTTAGTTAACGTGTGACTTAGTATCTTGTTAAATGCCTCAGTAGCAATTCCATTTCTTGAGGGTGATAAGGGGTAGTCTTGTGATGGGCCACCATAAATTCTGCTAATAGAATCTTGACTATTTCATTGAGAAAGTGTGTACCTCTATCACTTGTTAAACTTAAAGGACAACCATACTGTTGATTATGTTCTCCCATAAAAATCTAGTAGTTTTCGTTGTGGTGCAATCCTTTGTAGGTGTTACCTCTACCCACCGTGTCAAGTAATTAGTGCAAGTGATGATATACCATGAACCATTCCTTCATGCATGGCTGGAGAAATTGGCCCTACAAAGTCAATTTCCCATTTTTCAAATGGTTCAAAGCATTGGCTATTGGTCAAAGGGCATTTCATCTCTCTTTCAAGTTTTCCAAGGTGCTGGAAATGGTCATAGGCCTTGCAAAACTCAATACAATCCTTGTAGATGGTTTCCCACCAAAGCCCTACTAATAAAATCTTCTCACGTGGTAGCATTTCCTACATAGTGTCCTTCTACAATCCCACCATGTGCTTCCTCCATAATTTCCATGCGCTCATGTTCCAATACGCATCGATCGTAGAACCTCATCGACCTAACTTATATAGGTCTCCACTAATCAACATGTAGGGTGTGACATGTATTACTAACTTAGTTTTCTCTCAGAGCCTTCATCCCTTCTGGCACCACACCTATTTTTAAGAACATTGTGATATCTTCCAAGTCTAAGGGCATGTGCACTGTAACCTAAATAGTTGTGCATCGGCATGGTATCCTCAATGCTTTGCATGTCCTCCCCGAGTTAATCCTTGATAAGTGGTCAGGTCTGAATTACTTTTTCCTGGTTTTATGACCATTGAACTCAAACTCTTGAAATAATAGGACCTAATGACATATGTGCCCTTGCAGAATGGGTTTTTGACTAAGTATTTCAATGCCATGTGGTCTTGTGTAGAATATAAATGGTGTTTCCAATAGATACTACCTAAAATTATGTAGTGCGTAGATCATAGACAATGATGCTTTGCGCTAGTAGTTGTGTAATTATGTTCTGTTGGTGTCAACTTTCTACTTGCAAAGCACAAGGGATGATCAATAATTCCCTCACCAGGTTGTACTAGTTCTTGCTCCCATAGTTGTTCTTGAGGCATCAACATGCACATGGAAAGGCTTATCCCAAGAAGGAAAACATAATATGGGCATTGTGACAAGTTTATCCTTCAAAGTGTCAAATGCCTTTTTTGTGCATCTCTCCCCAATGAAAGGCACTCTTGTGTTTTAAAAATTCTTCCAAGGGCATGTATGATCTTGACATACCCCTTGATGAATTTTCTATAATACCCATATGCCCAAGGAATCCATGCACTACGCTTTGATTAGTAGGCTCCCCTAATCCTACAATAACTGCAACTTTAGTGGGATCTACTAGTAAGCCTTCTTTGCATATAATGTGTCCTAACAAGGTCCCAAATGGAGTAGAAAAGACACATTTCTTAATGTTGAGGGATATCCTTAATTTTCTGACATCTCTCAAACATCAGCCTTAAATTGTCACAATGGTCTTTCACCAATCCATACATAGTCTAGTCATCCAAGTAAACTTGGAGAAACTTATGGATGAAGTCCTAAAATGCTTGTACCATGATGATGTGCGAGAACATACAGGCACATTCTTTAATCCAAAAGGCATAACCGTGTAGGAAAAACTTCCCCATTTAGTGGTGAAAATTTGTCTTTCTTCTGGTCTTCCTTTGCAATCTTGACTTGGTGATACCCTGAGAACCCATCCGTGAAAGAGTAGACTTTCACGCCCAGCTACTCCCTCCAAAATTTCTTCAGTAAAGGGGGTTGGAAAAGGATCGATGACACACACTACATTCAGATCCCTATAGTCAACACAAGATTCTTATCCTACCATCCTTCTTGATACTGATAACCATTGGGCTTATCCATTTGATTCTTCCACTACCTCAATGATACCATATGCTATCATCTTGTCTATTTCTTCCTTGACCCCCATATGCAAATTTGGATTCATTTGATAAGGCCTCTTCCAAATTGGGTGTGCACCTTCCTTCAACTTGATCTTCATCTCCCCCAAGGAATGGTGAATGCCTTTGAGTTCATGGTACCCATGAGGGAACAAATCCTGGAACTCGCGCAATAGATCAATGACCTTTGAAATTATTTTTCTAACCAATAGTCTCTGATGATAGCTTCCTTAGGTTGCTCTCCATCTCAATGTTAACCTTCTTTGTTTTCAAGGGCTCATGGTAGGTGCATGCTCACTCATCAACACTATCTATGAATTTGTGTGTACCTTTGTGAATGGTTAACATCCAAAGTTTCCATTTCTTCTCTATCTATTACATAGACCATTTTCCTTTTTCTTTTTCCATGCACGCACACTCAAAGTTATACTTCCTTTTATTCCTCTTCATTGAGGCACATCTCTAAGTAAGGCTCACCTAGTAATTCCAATAGCCTATCCTCTACCATAGCACTATCTCCCATCGTAAGGTGCTTGATCACTTATAACACCTTATCTACTGATGGCTTGGTACTCCTATACTGAAAGCTTGAATGAGATCAGCCACTAACTCCTACCAATTACCTATTTGATGATGCATCTCGAATGAATATACCAAGTGCATGCACAACCTTGTAAGGTGGAATACAAATTATGTACCCATAATGAAGGTGGTAATGCTTCTATGCTTCCCATCTAGGCCTTCTCACACACTTGGATATGAAATGAGGTGGTCTCTTTACCATGGTAGTCTTGTATGACCATGGGCGCGTTGCTCCTAGAGAACCTTATAGAAAATGTGATCCTTACCTCACACCACTCTAGGAGGTTCTCCCGATGTGTAGCCCACCAGCGCACTATAGTTCCAAGTAGGTTATAACTGAGCATTCCCCTTCTCTCGTCCTCATTTTTCCACTGAGCTTCCATTTTCATGCAAGAAAATTTTAGGATATGCTCCCCCGAGTAACTTGGAAACTTCTTTCCTCTAGGTACTTGAGTGAGCATGCCTTTTTACCCTTGTTACATAGATCCTCTCAACTATCACCCAATTAACTCATAAGTCCCATGTGCCCAATTTATCACATGCCACACTAGTGGTATCACTCAAGGATTGAGCATCCTCAAACTGGATAACTCCCTCGTGGGGTGAATTATCTTAGGATCTCTGATGGAGCACACATAGATTTTGTCAAGGAATTCTTCTCCTAAGGGCTCAGTATAGGGTGTTGACTTCCCATCTGTCAAAGGAATGATCACCCTTTCTTCCTTTTTTCAAAGCTGATATACCCTTTATTAAACCACAGGTTGGCATTGTTCTTATAACACCATGGGTGCCCAAGAAATGCTAGAAAGTTGTCTTCCTCGGCGAGTGCCAAGACTTTGAAGTCTCAGTGAACTTGGCCCCTTGAATGGTGATAACTACATCCTTCAGGACTCAATGGGCATTTCCTTAGTCTTGTTTCTCCATATATAACACATTCAAAGATGGCTGCAATGTGGGCCTTCCCATATGATGTCAAACATCTAAGGTAAGAAATTTACCTCTACTCCCATATCGATGAGAATATTGCTTAAGAATCCATCCATCAACAACTACATTCAAAGTAATCTCCTTATCATATTCAAGGCTATGAGGAGGAAGGTTTGCATGCAAAACCTATCTTTCGCGCTCTACTCCGGCACGTGGTACCTTCTCTCTTAGCCATTCTCCTAGCAAGGGAATAATATTCTCTTCCTTAACATTTTACATACTTCCTTGACCTCATCTAGGTCATTCCTTTGGAACCTGGCATCCTTCCTTTGCTCCACCTACCTCGATTTCTCCTTGAGACATTGGATCTCCCCTTGTAAACTTTGAATCATGTCCATAGTCTCTTGATACACTTCCTTCTAATGAGTAGGGTCTAGATACTTTCCATGTACCACTTCCTCTCTTGAAACTAGTGTCCTTTGTCTTGGCATCTCCCTAGCATGTGTGACCTCTACTCATGTCATCACCAGTATAGGTTCTAGCCCTGACTCACGTGCCACTCTTGGCATCCATTATGAATCGACCTTCTTGATGCTCACCATCCTAGTGCCCTTGTATTTCCGGTGTTGTTGGTTCATATGCTCATAAATTTATGGACACTCTTTGTACTTGTGTTTCTTTCCGCACCATGAGCATTGTAACAGATCATGACACTCATGTTTTTAATGCTTTGTAGATCCACAATTATAACAGGTTCCTCATGGGAACTCACTTCGTCCTCTTCCGTGGTTTTATGACCATGAAATTCCCCATGAAAACCTCTTCCACATGCTCCTTCATCTGTGTGCCCTTTATAATTATGATCATCATCCTTTGAACATCTTGCAAGGTTAGTTTGGCACACACCCAGATCAATGGCATCATGGATTTGATCAATCAATCTACAATCCTTGGTATCATGGGTCATAGAGGTACAGATCTTGCAATAGCAAGAAACATTCTTGTAGATCACGCGTTGGAGTAGAGGGCATCTACTTACATCATGATCCCCATGGAAAATATCATTTTCTACCGACATATGCGTGTGCAAAATTCCAAGGAAACTATCCTTTGCATGCCCCTCCACTTCATAGTCTATACACCAAAGCCCACTATGAACCTCATGTTGAGTTTTTGAGATAGCTTCTCTAACTACTTGGCCATTGTAGTAATTTGAGCCTCCATAAAAGGACTAACACCAGTATCAATGCTCTCCAACACTTTGGTGTGTGGGAAGCTTCCAATACCTCACGTGGGTTTGTGAAAGTCTTGTGTGACAAATCCCTTCTAAATAGTGTTATCAATCTCTCGAAAAACCATTGAGCATGTTGAGAAGGATGAATGTCATAGGATAGTTTTGACAAGAGAGTATTGAAACACATGTCATACTCCCATACACTCTCTATCATTCCTGTTGGATCTCCTTCAGAGTGTTGATGCTCTTCTTCTCAAACTCAGGGATATGGAACTCTGCTAGGAAGGTGTTCTTCAATGTGGTGTAGTCTACCACCGTCTGATGGGGTCATACTTCCTATACCAACTATGCATGTGCCCTTGCAATGTTGTTGCAAAATGACTTTCCTTCCACTCTGGGGTAGTGATCCCCTTTGCGTGCCATAGTAACTCACACTTGTGCACATGCTCTACAAGCATCTTCAATACCCCTATAGTCTAGTAAGTGCAAAGACATCTGAAAAACACTTGGGGAGGTGGTTGGGGTCCTTGTCCCTCGATCTAGAGCCTTGGTTTCCTCTAGTGTTTCCTCCTCCACCAGATCCATTGGATCCACCAAGTCTTATTCCTCCCGACCCACAGATCCACCTCCTGTAGTCGGAAAAGGGCCTAAAGTGGTCACGCCTAGTGTTCCCAATGTCCCAATGAACTACACATCGATGGTTTGTGATATTGTCCCACTTCCAGTTATATGTCCCATGCCACTCCCAGACGTGATACCCAAACCTTTCATACTTGCACCTTGTTTAAAGATTCCTCCAAAAAGGAATGCATTGCATAGTCATGGATGTTCCAAATGAGAAATTATATCTCCTGGGTGTAGATCAATTACTCCCATTGATACCAACTAGGTTAACAATACTTCTCCTTGATCTAGGAAACTAAGCATTAGGGGTTGGTCACAGGTGGGTTGGGATGAACTCTTCTTTCTCCATGTGATCGAAATCTCATATAAAGGGGCCTCTCTCCCACTCTTTCTAAGATGGGGTAGCACATAGACTTGCTCGGGTTCCACATCCTCTGCATGAACCTCAACTCCTTCTTACAACGTCTGCCTCCATAGATCCATCACACTTGCAACCTCATGTTTTCTAGTCATCTCCCTTTCACGAGCTTTTCTATACTTGAGTCATCTCTCCTCCCTTTCCTTTTCAGCCTGCAATGTCCGCCATCTTCCTCCACCATAGCTTCCTCTCCTAGTGCTCAGAGAATCTTACTCAGCCATGGGAAATGCTTATAAACTCAAATTAATGACCAAGAGCTTTATAGCCAAAGGAATAACACACAAAAATGATCCTCTAGGCTCCCTCAGAAACTCAAACTCAACAACTTATGGGAAAGAATATGTAGAAATGGTGTATTCAATAGTATAACTGGTTAATACTCTCTTCCACCATTGATTAAAAGTACGCGTCCAAGTCATATTTGCATACTACAGCCTCTGATAGTCATCTTGGGTCCATATGCGGGATCTATATTACCAACTAGATCTAGATGTGTATGTTGAAAGCCATTCATATAGTTCTCTGGGAAGCAACAAAAGAATGTCTCATGCATCTCATGGTATAGGTTCTCTTCTACCCATCTACACGCATTAGGTCCAGTACTGAATCTTTGAGAAAAATCATCCTCTGTGCTCTTGAACCATGTTTCAACACTTTCTAAGGTCCAATGTTATGTCATCATGCACATTTACGGGAAAAATATGCATGCCATTTCACACAACAAGAAAAGAGGTCCCAATGGAACCAAGATGTAGTCATATTTTATACCCTTAGACTAATAGTCTAATCCCATGCAGCATGCTAACCTATCACCCAGTGAGTGTTGGGCACTCACCCGAGGCACGCCGAGCATTGATTCTCTCCTTTATGTGAGTCTTGTGAGAATGCATCATCTTATAATAGATATTCAAATGGAAATGAGCAGAAAATAACCATGCCACATTCTAAGAGCCTAGAACAAGTTTTTATCTCATTGCATCTAGAAAAGAGAAATAACAAGCAACATATGGAAATGGTTCATACAGAAAGGAAATGCATAAGTAGTATACTCCCAAACACATAGATGATTTATAACAGAGCATTGTATTCATATTAATAGATTCAATAACCACATTACAATCCCTTGAGGTCATGACAGACCCTTATATAATAATGTAGAGCCAAGTCATGCATCAGAACTACATTATGCTCATCATTTTACAAAAATGAATACAGACCCATCCCTCTAAATGTGCCATCACTTACAAATATCTCCTAATACCTAAACCTTAAAATCCTCCATTTTTTTTGCAAGGATTTTCCTCTCCATACTCTTCTTACTTTCCACACTCTGTATATCATCCTTTTCTTCTATCAGGCACTTGTATTTATAACCTTGGCTCCCACCGCCATGCCTTTCAGAAGCTACAGATTAGTTGCCAAGTGTCGAAGTGGTCCTCCATGAGAGCATGCCTTCACAAATTCGAGCTCTCCACTTTTTGTAATGATGTCTTCTAGAACCTTCCATCACATGCCAGGAATATTCCCTTTTTGATCCCTCAGTCACCAAGCTGGCACCTTATCCACAAGGGTCATGATTTTCTCGTGTGTTTCCTGGGATGCCAAATATAGATAAGTAAAAAACCCATTTTTCCTTGCACACATGTCATATGTTTTATAACCTCTCTGCTAGGACCCTTTCCCTACACACCTTAAACCCGTGCACCCTTATTCAACTAGGTACCATGTGCCCACGCGCCTTCTTGAACTTAGCTAATATTTGGGGGCCCAACAATGCACCTTATTCATACATGACTCTTATTGGCCTCATATTCCATTTGATCCCACTTTCCCTGACATTGTTTGCACACATGAAGGATTAACACAATTAGGATTCACACTCGATGATCTCCTCACCCCATCTTACTCTACCCACTTATATCATATATATGTTCTCGTTACTATTAATTATGGCCTTCATGTCTTCCATCTTTTGGTTTTCTTGCATGCATTCCCCATTCCTCTCAACTCACCTCGTCTAATATTGTACCAACTATATTCATGGAACTCTTGACCCCAACCATACGGATATTAGTTTTCCCATACCTTTATCTCGCATCACAATTTTCAATGATTCTTTCCTTGGCTATACCCCAAACCTAACCCATTGGTACACACATGATTGTCCACAACCTCCTTTTACTGATGAAGAATATGTTATGGGCATGTATAATATGCACCACGTTGGCTCTCTCTATGATCAACCTCATACTATCGCCTAATATGTCTCCAATCCAAATCCTATCGCTTACGACCCCAATACTTACAATCTCCTTGATGATTTTACCAAATTATTCACCCTCAAACACTTAGGGGCATCACACTTCCACCCCCTTCCATCACTATCAATTATCTATAGTATTATCCTTCACACTCGCACTTCATGTCTAATCTTTCTCAACACTCCTACACCTTTTGTACACACATTGTATTGACCTTACCCGATGACAAGCTATAGTGCTACAGTTCACACTTGACTCGTTGAGGGAATACTTCCCTAATTATCCTCATATAATATACTCTTTCTACACTTCACGTTCAAAGATCCACGATACATATTTCCTAGCCTCTACTTCTACCGCTCTCTCTCACTTTGCACTTCATGACTATCTTTCTAAGCATCACCACATTGTTGGTTCACATATTTTATCTTCATTACTTGATTACACACTCTAGTTCCATAGTTCATACTTGAATATTGAGGGGGAAATTTTGAAATGGACCTCACATCATCTACAATTCATGCTTTGTACTTCACGATACATATTTTCTAGCATCTACACTCATACAACACATTCATTTCCTCATGGAACACTCTTGTTCTATGGTTCACTCTTGAATGTTGAGGGAGAATTTCTAAATGAACCTCATCTCATACACATACACTGGGGGAAACATGGATCCTCCTCTCTTCACATCTTGCACATCGCAACACACCATCACACTCACACAACATTTGCATATCTTGGTTGAATTTACTCTTGTTATCCTCTACTACTTACATGTTGCACTTTACTTACTATGCTAGCTGGATTCTTAGTATGTCATTATATTTTTGTATATACACATGCACATTCACTTGGCATCTTCAAGTGAGTGCAATAATTTTACATATTTTCACATGATGCATGATGCTCAACACCATTCTTTACCAGTCCCACCGAGGCTCTTGGGGGAATCTACCTTTGCTACTCTCATACTCTACACACATCACAGCTCTATTGTTACATCATTTAATTTATTATCACTTAATTTTCACTACTATATACCTAATTTGACATACTATTTATCTTTCTAATACGCTAGCAGATGCTTCATGTGTAGCATTTTCCTTAGAGGATATATACAACCATGGATATCTGTCACTTCTTTTCTTGCTATTGTTTGTAAATTATAACCTATTTCTTACTTGATCATTGTATGATTTTGGATGCTTGAGACCTGATTGTCTTGTGACATTGTGAGAAATGTCCCATGTATGAAACCCAATTTTCACGGTCCATCTTGTCTTCCTAGTTATTTGTTACATTTTCTTCTATTATATGCTATCTCATTTTCACTAACACTTGTTTACTAGTCCATATTATTTGCATGTGCCTTGGTTTCTACCATGTACATCCCCTACCTCTGCAAGTATCCACACTCATATATGCATATCAGCTTTAGATCCTCTCCTTTGGACCACATTCTCTTATAATTTTCCTATGCATCCCAAATAAAGGGGCATCTATTGGGTGAACAAATCACCCCTACAATAGCTCGGAGATTCAAGACAAGATAACAAAGTTCAAAATCAACATAGACACATAATTACAAATTGGATCAAAATAAGACTTGGGCCTAGAATACAACACAGACACTACTAGTGCCCATCCCTGAGAGTGGCAAAGTGGGCACTTTTTTCCCTACTAGGTGCTAATTTCGTGTGGTAAAATATTCATTTTCTCACTTCTACATATTTTACAACATTTTTCATATTAGTTATCGAGTAGACGCACTTGCCTCCAACTACAAAATTCATTCTATCATTTACAATTGGAGCAAAAGGAACAACAAGAATATATTAAGGATGTACAATCTGTAATGATGATTATTTGGGAAGCATCATGGAAGGAGATAAAATCTATACCTCTCTCCCCAACACTCTTCTCTTAGCATGAGATCTCCCAAAAAAATCACTCTTGGCATGATATTGTCGAAAAAACTCTCTCTCTCGACATGAGATCACCTGAAAAACTCACTTTTGGCATGAGATTACCAAAAAACCTCACCATCGGCATTCAAATCCAAGTAAACAAGATAATTTTTTATCTCATACTCTCTTACATATCTGGTGCACACTTCGCGTTTTACACACTTTTACACTCTTTGCTTACTTATACACATATTACTCTAATTTTTCATATACGGAACTTTAACTACTTTATTTTTATTCTTTTGTAGGTTTATCGTTACATGCAACAATAATCAGCTCACATCAATGATTACAAGCTCCAACAACATGCTAATATGCATACACTTCACACTTATGGTTTATTCCCTTTCCTAGTCTCCACGCTTCACATGGCGATCACTTCACGCTTCATTTGTCCACGTGACACGCTATCAACCACATTATTCTCTACAAGATCACAAGGTACACATATTCTATCTACTTTATACTATTTATTATTCACTCAACAACATAAAGTGGGGGAATATTTAAAACACAAAATCTATGTACTTGGGTATATTTCTAGGTCCTAGAGCATACTAATATATACATGATTCCTAAGCAAGAAAACTAGTCATTGACAATGTCTTTTAGGAATTTTTTATCTCTTATACTTTTATTAACCTTTCACACCCTACATCCCTATTGAAATTTGAATTATTTCTCTTTTATGGCCCCAAACACTAGCATCCATTTAGGATAGATGTTCCCAAGTGCTCATGTCTCTTATGGGTCTTCTTGAACCTCTCTAGCCCTTTCTCACTCGTTTAGGTCTCTTTTATCTTTTAGGCATCTTTTACACTTTTGGGGCGTCCTTCTAGTTGTAAATTAAATCGGGGCCAAGCACTAGCATTATCTAATATCACCTAAGCTTGCATTTAAAGGCACAAGAGCATTACAAAGCATTCATCTAGCACATCCATACAAGGGAAAAGGGTTGCATCACTCTACATACACAACATAGGGGGAAGAACATTCTATTTCATCTCACACATTCTATAAATTTTCTATATTCTATATCTAGACCACTATAATTGTGTAAAGTTCGCAAGGGATTCCTAGGGCATCATTACATGCACATTCACCCAAACCTACATGGAGTCTAAAATGTAGTGTAGCAATCGGTACTAAGTTCACTCTTGAGGTAACCACTAGGGTCGGTCGAATCCCCAAACTACATATTATTTAATAATTTTGATGTGTTTTATGGGTATGTGCAACTACGTTTCTATTTTGTAGGTTACATGTGTGAATAGTGACATTAGAAAAAATTTAGAGTGAAAAACATAGATCAACAAAGAAGCTCCTCATTCATAGAAAAACATCGAATCTAATCATCCGGGTGGACAATAGCGCCTTTTGATTCAATCACTAGTGCCTGAAACTCATGTCCTCCCATGGGCACTTCCGCTGCACACATTTCTAGGTCTTAGAACCTCCAGTGAGCCTTGACAATGTTGCTTCCTATCTGTTTCATCTATTTACCTACCAAGATTGTTACTAGATTACATGAAATCACAGTTTCATGTTGCTCTCTCTCTCTCTTAGGGTTTCATATTTTGCATGCTTTTTTCTTATCCATTCACTCTATTTTATTAATTGTATATCATTCATTACAGTAGTTACTCTAAAATTAATATTTAATTCTATTTATGTTAAATTAATGAGTAACAAGGAATAATAGAGTTGAGAACCTGCATCTATCTATGTAATCCCTCTCCAAAATCTAGCATCATAACACTTCTAAAAATTATTGAATTCCCTACCCATGATATGAATGAAAAACTCATTTTTATAAGCTGATGGATGAGAATATTTCAAGATCACATGTCAATCAAGAAGAAGTGAATCAACCAAAGGAGGAAAAATCAACATACTATATTTAGTAAAAGAGGAAGAAGAACTTGAGACCAATCAAAGAAGCCTAAAATTAGCTAATTTGACTTAGAAATGTGAGAGAAAATCATGCCAAAATAGAAAAACGCATTCACAAATGTGTTTTTTAATTTTACGATAGAAGGTTTCAAGACAACCTTTGTTTCCAAAGGGGTGGTTGCATAACCGTTTCCATAGTTTCACAACCATCACTATTCTATTAGGAAAATAAGGAAAAGAATTAATTTAAAATCCAAATGAAGTTTGTGACTCAAAGGAAAATATTGAGTTGATCTAAAAGGGAGTGGGGAGGAGAGAGAAAGGGATATGGATCTCATATTTATCCTAGAAGGGGTTTTTTTATCATCAAAGATGTGTCACATTTTTTGTGGTACACCATGTATTTTTTGGGTATGTACATTCACCTGTATATAGGGCATACACAAATTGGTACACCATAACAGGTGTTGGTGTACTCCCTTCCTATTGGCTCTAATCATTTGGGAGCATCTCCCACACTATACATGTGATGTTTTCACTACAATGATATTTACTCCCTCATCATGCTCAATTAGTTATATTATGCATATTACTATCTTTTGGACTAAGAGGACTAACATATGTGTGTCTTGATAAGTTCTAAATTATCTTTTTCTATGTGCTTTTTATTATTTTATTTGTTATTTTTTTCACTTAATTGATAAATTAATTTGTTTCTAGATTATTTAAATACTTGACTACTTCTCTATATGTGTCCTATGAACCTCAAATGCGATTGTGTTGTGAAAATTTGGTGTCTCATGTTTATGGATCTATGCCTGCATTCTATGTGATATTTCTTGTGTACTTAGTTGTATACTTTAAATATTGTGTCCCATGTTTTTGGCTCTATATCTATATTGTGTGTTATATTCCTTATATGTATGCATTTTATTCTTTGTATACAACATGTGTGATTTTTTTGTGATTATTATGTGACACTTTAGAATCCCATGTTTCAAGATCTATTCCTTTATATGACTTGTCTATATATTATTTTTGGTCTACTTATGCGTCTTTTCCTCAATGTTTTGTTTCTTTAACACATGATTTTTATTTCTTATTTCATATCGACTTTTTTATATACCATAGTCTCCATCTTGAAGGAACAAGATCCTAATGGTGGCCACCGTGGTATCCTTCCATGTGAATCCAACATAGATTATCATACTTATTTAGAATTGGTACACATCATTTATTTTGAGTCATGCATTCGACTAATATATCTTACGTGCCTCAAAATAGGGGGATTCAATGGGGTATATTATTTATATGTGGATGATACAAATAAATTTAAAAACTTATATACCTATATATATAGGGAACAAATCCTTAGAAATATGAAAAAATACATAATAGGGATATAATTCACACTGGCATGTAATTGCCATCAAAGGGATGAAATGTAGGACACTATGGCCCTAATTGGAAATTTTTTTCTTGGGGAAAACTCACATTTGTTAACATTATTATATTTTTACATGTATTTATAAACTTTTTATGGCATGAAAAAATGTGTCTAGACACCATGCCCTCTTATCATCAATTAAAAAAGGGTATCAAGGAAACGATTAAGGGACACACTAAGACTGCCACCAATGGATAGAATTAAAGGGTGTACAGGGACCACTAAGATCACTTATCTAAAGGGAAGTAACCCTTAAACTAGGAAAACCTAAGGTTTCAAAGGCCCTAGATCGAAGAAGAGGAAGGAACCCTATTGGGATATTGGAATTATGTGGGTAATAAAGAGCAAGATAAACATAAAAACCTATGCTAATCAAAGTAAATCCTGTAACATGAAATAAAGAATTGAAATACAATATGTTAACCTAGCATGTGCATAAAATACTAAGATAACATAAATTAAATAGATAATATGTAGGAGACTACTCTATACAAAATGACAAGTTTGGTTAGAGCACTTACCTATTGGGGGATTGTCCTGATGCATCTATCTCCCAAAGGACCATACACCAAGAGAGTGTTGAGATTGTGGAGCTTAATTTCTTCATAAATAGCATGTTTTACAACTTGTAGATTTACACAAGAATCGGCATCCGTCGGCTAACCAATGTTAGTCAAACCTAGTATGAAACGGAATCGGTTGGGGTATCTCGCGTTAGTCTCCGTGTGTGTGAATTTTTTTATTTAAGTCATGGATTAGATCTAACCTTTGATTAAAAGGTTATCTAAGGGTTGTAATTGTATTGCTAAAGTTCCCTAAGTTTTTATATGCTTATATAAGCTAGAAAGCTAGGGTTAGAAGCTAGAATTAGAATAATTGTAAGAAGGAATTCTTGGAGAGAGAAAAGAGAATCTTGTGAAGGAAAAGTATTGTACATCCAGAGAGGTTTGGAAGAGTGTAGATATTCATTGTATTTCCTATGTAAAGCAAAGATTAACAGGTTGGTTGTTTCTTGGTGGATGTAGCCCACACTAGGTGAACCACGTTATATCTTGTGTATTGATCTTCTGGTTTATTTCCATATTGTATTGTTTGTATGCTTAGATATAAATACAAAGTTGGTGTGATTAACCCCAACAAAGAGAGTATATTTAGGGTAGAGAAGGGGGAAAAAAATAGTTATAGCTCACTATAGGTAAACCAAAGTGCAAGAAAATGAATCCAAACAAGAAGAATATCCAAACCAAGAGTCAAGATGCAAGAAATCCAATAGTTGAGCGAGCATATGTAAGTTGGCACAAGAGAGAAAATATAATGGTGAGTTCCTTTTTGATCTGATATGATGATCATGATGTGAAAATGTAAGTTGGGGTCTTTATATCGATGTCATCACCTACAGGTGAATGCATCAGCTAGGATTTGAACTTTCATCAAACAATCACCTATGGGTGATGATGTCAGCTAGGGAGGTAAATAAGAGGGAGATTTTTCAAATTGTCATGGAAAATAAAGGGAATGCAAGACAAAAGAAATGTGGTCATGAGAAAGTAAGATGTTGGAGGAATGTGGAGGAAAATAAGAAGATAAGAGCAAAAGAAGAACATAAATAGGACCAAAAGCTACTCTCTCTCCATGTATCATCCCTAACCCAATGGTTACATGAATAACCATACCCCTATCCTGAAATGAGCCCCTTAAGGCACATGTTCCTAGAAATAGATGCATTAGCAACCTCTAACCTGAAAAGAGAAATTGTTAGTAATAGTTATGACAAAAAAAGCGTAAAAATGATGTGTATACATATGCCCTAGATGTTGATTATCGCATGTCACAACATCGAAACATGGGGTAGTCAATGGAAATAATGATAGATACCACCAAACTCTAAAGTAAATGTTGAAAGTAAAGAAAGGACTAGCTGAAATTAAATATACCCACCAATGTGTATCTGATAGTGTCAGTTATCCTACCATGCATGGGTGTAATTCATGTTGCTAGAACCATGGAGAAGAAAAATTGAAAGGAAACAATAAGTATCATTAGTAAAATAAAACATAAATCGCATAGCTAGGGGCCCATCGGATGGATGTCAAGATTCATAAATTGGAGATAAGAGGTTAAAAATGTGATTTTTGGCCAAGGAGTGGAATAGGGCATGTAATATGTCAAAAATAATGGGAGAAGATCACGATCCCAAGTAACTTGCAAAATTTTTTTAGGGATTGGGAACTAAAATGATAGGTATTTAAAGATTGAGGACCATCATGGCAAAATTTGAATAGAAAGATTAGGTTTATATAGAATTTTTTATTTTATTTTCTTATTACTATTTCTAGAATTAAGAGAACTAAGCTCTGGAAATCCAAATTTGGAGATTTAATGAGATGATATGGCATGAGTACAAGGAGGAATAAGAGACAGATGAAGAGTAGCATGTAGTAGTGCTTGACCATGGGTAATTTGTTACATTTAATTTATCTAGGTAGATTAGGAAAAAATTGGTCTTTTTAAGATTATGAAGGATTAGGGCACCATTTTGAGTCAAACTTTTTTCATTATAAAGGGTACGAAAAAATGCAAGTGAGTTTGGGAGGGAATTTCTTTTTCTTTTTCATTTTGTATCTTTTACATTTAAAATTTTAGAAGGCATGGCCATACGGAAATAGATGCCACTAGCCTCCCCTAAACAATAGGCCGATGGCATCGTGGGACATTTAGAAATTTAAACAAGGGCCAATGGCGTAAGCTGTAAGTATCGATGGCATAGAATGTAAGAAAATCATGCAATGATTATGATTTTTTATTTTACGTTTATTTTTATAAATCTAATTCTTGTATTTTGTTGATTTGTGAATACAGAAGATGAGAGGATCCACCGATGAAGATTAGTTTATATATCATAGATTAATGGATTTATTGTGACATTGTGATATGTAGAGGTATCACAGCTACATAGATGGGGATATGGGGGCATCATGCAGATTCTTAGGATACTTTTGAGCCTAGATTTATCGCAAATGTTTTTAATATCCTAGGATCCTCAGGCCAACACCTTTCAGTTATGTGAAAGTGAGATAGTAGAGATGATCGTGACACTTCAAGATGTGCATGGGATATTAGGTTTGTTTATTAAGGGGGATCACATGTATTGTGATCGTACCATGGATATTAAAGAGAGGAGGTACTTGGCCACATGGGCCACAAGAAATTAGTCATATGATGTGGAGATTCTTAATGTTCAACACAACGCAGTGTTTATTGTAGATATTTTGGATATCTAAAAGGTTATTATGGGGATTACCGTGGCACACATATTGTGTCACAAGGTAGATGGGACCATTCCATTATATTTGATGGCTATATGTAGAGATGTGATTGAGAAGGATGTTTTATTCACTTAGGGGACCACTATATGGGTGGAACTAGTGCATGATTTATACAGATTCTCGACAGAGGGCACATAGGACCATAGGTCTAGTGATATTATTAACAACATGGATATATGAGATATTTCTTAGGTATATGCCCATAGGGATACTATTGGTCATACCAGAAAGGCCCCAAGAAGACTCTAGTGGGTACAATGGAAAAAAATGAGAGCACTTTTATCATATCGACCACTATGATAGGTACATCCACATGAGCTCGTATCGGATCCCTACATAGGGAATGTTAATCGCTGGTCTAGTTTTCCCAGGCATAGGAATTAGAGGAAGTTGAGGAGGTGACAAGACATTACTTGTACCGGGTAGATACCCATCTAATGGACATGGTACCTATATAGTTTGGATGGTTAGAGCATGTCATGGTACCACCACTACTATCCTACAAACAACAAAAAGTGAGGGAGGATGTGAGCGTAGCAAATAGAGTACAAACATTGCATCCCCTGGAGAGTATGGGCCATGGCGAGACATGGCCAGAGGTAGAGGTGGAGAGGTTGGGTAGATCAAGACCCACCATATACTATTTCCAAATCCATATTAATTTTAGGTTTCTCCTCATTTTTGATTACTTCATGCAATCTAAATTATACCTCTTCACCATCATGACCTTATATTTGTTCTTTTTCATCCCCATATCTTTCATATATTTTTTTTAGGATAACCTACTCTTCATAATAATATTCCAGTGTTAAGGTATCAATTTGAACCTCCTCTTCATCACTTTCCATTCTTGTATTTACACACTTACACAAAATGTTACAATTAAAAGTTTGAGGCAATATTTCCCATCTTGGTGCTTCATTTGATGATCCCACCTCTTCTTTTTTATCTTTGAGAGAGGATAGAAATTTTTCTATGACCTTTTCATCTCCATTCTTTTCCTCCATTATGAGAACTTTCATCACTACTTCTTCCTCATTTATATCTCTTTCTTCCTCATGACCTCACAGGTATTTTATTCTTTCTTTATCAAAGCAATCCAATTTAGATTTCTTCTCCTTTTGAAAAGTAGATCAATTGGCCACTTTACTCTTCTCCTCATCTTTCATCCATACCACATGTCTTCTATTATATGTTCTACTATGATCTCCAATCTCTCCAACCTTTCTTTTAACTACATTTTCGTTTTCTCAAATTCTAAATCTTCCTTCTTCATCTCTTTCTTTCAACATTTCTTCGCATTCTTTATTTTCTTTCCTTGTATTAAGTTACTCTCTCTTCTACTCAATACCTCACTTAGTTATTTTCCATTGTAGTTTTTTTCTACTCTCCAATGGCTTATCAAACCTTCTTCTTGAGTTTCAATGAACTCTCCTTCACACAAGCCTCAAATAATAATTTTCCTCTATAAGCTACTATTCAATATTTCTTCAGGAAACTTCCCTCTTTTATTAATTTTTGTAACGATATTCAACATATTTACCTTATCTATGTTAGAGATTATTGATGGGATATATGTGTACAACTTCAATTACTTTTCTTAGTTCAATATCAATCATGAAAAGAAAGCACCATAACAATTTGAATCATAAAAATCCATTAAACTAATCACAAATCCTCTAATTCTATTTTTTAAGAGCTTACAACCTTTCTCTAATACCAAAAAGTATGAACTAACCCTTTTTTTTCATATCAATATTAAAAAGGAACTATTTTATATCATAGGTTTCCAAATTTTTCAAGTTCATTCAACTTAGACTTACGCAAGCAATATTAACCAAAGATTGAAAAATTTTACAACATTTGTGGTCTTGGGACCTTTGTTTGATGTTTCCAACCAATGGCACATGTTATTGTGTCCTTCACTGTCTCACTACTCCTTGCACTTGAACATAAACAACATTTAATAATTAAGAACACTAACCATATTGTTTTCAATAAATCACACCTTCACATTTTACCATAGGTGCTTGGGATCATACTCTTGTCAAATTCTAGGACTAATTATTTATCTTCTTCTTATTGTTAATGTTATCAGCATTCACCATTATTATGTACATTCCTCTCCATCAATTCCCTAGCTATTAGTTACACTTCACCGGCATCCTTAGGGGTGCACTATTTTTTACACCAACATATGTTTTTGCTTGTCAAGTATATATTCTCCTTCAGTCTTTATCATTAATTTCTCCATGCATACCATCCTTCTATCTTCTTTAAATATAACCTACTACCCCGCACAATATTCAATTATCATGAAGATACTATATAAACAACAATTATGTCATGTTTTGATTTTATTTGTACCTTCTATTATTATTACGGATCTACCACTTACATCATCATGATTATAAGGGATTCTTCTTCAACAGGAAAAGATTAATCTACCCTCTACCTACATCCACCATGCTATCTAATGCCCAAATAAGTCTCATACACCTTAAGAATGGCTTGAGGATACTATGCCCAATACATTAAAACTCCCATGTATGACTTAAGAAACCCATTCTCAAAGTTTTGAAACTCTATTCAATGACTAAATGATTTTCTCTCATAATCCCATACATCTATCTTGTCTTGAAAATTAAAAATTACAAAGAAACCTCCTTTTAGACCTCTAACCTATTTATTAGGCCTTCTAGCCCTGAATTTCTACTTTTCACTGATTAAAATCAATACATAAGGTTTCATCTACAATTATGATACTTTTAGATACTCATTTGGCCCAAAAACATGTTTATGAAAACTCTTAGATAGGGTTTTAAGGAATTTTGCATAGTGTCCTTTAGATCTACCTCCAATTAGGTCTACTTAAACGCCTTCATAGAAAAATATAGAAATTTCAATCTTATCAGGGTAATTGAAAGGATTGAACACATTCACTAAAATATAATCAATTTAAAAACCTTTACTAGGATTGGAACACCTCAAATTTTATAGTAAATGCAAAACACTCCCTTATAATGCTAATTTTAAGGTCTCTTTTAGTTAAAATTAGACACAAACCCTTTATCTTCCTCCGTACAAACCCTAAAATCATAAAAGTAGAAAAATACTTTAAAGGACGTCTAAAAGTACTTACCAAATTTTAGTAAAAACCAATAGTGGAATCATAAGATATAGCACAAATTGTCTTCAAACCCTAGATTAAAGTTTTACCAAGCCCAAGAGGAATAAAAGTCAATAAGTTGAGCACAAATAAGTTTTAAAACATGAACTCAAGCTCTACATAGTTTTCATGGCATTCTTCAACTTTTTCCTTTTGGCACCAAGGCTATCTTGTGTACGTTTTTCTCCCAACTATAAGCTTTGTATGAATTTTAGCTTAAGAAATTTAATTTTCTACCCATTATCATTCAAAACTCATTTCCAAGCATGAATTAAGATGATAAAACTTAATAAAACATAACTTACATCTCATTTGCAGACTAGGAATTCATGCAATCATCAAAATATCATTCTTTATCCATATTGCAACATAAAATGCCTCAAAACTCTGGTTTTTCCTCTAGAACCAAGAATCTTCTTTATTTCTCCATTGAAAATTTACATAGAACTTGCATATATTTATATTTTAAAGCTCTATATCCTTGTTCCTCACATAGAGGTAATAGTTATCTACCTATTTAATTAAAATCCTATCCTTTTCACTCTTTTCCAAAAATTTCTCAACCTCTCATGACAAGATCAAAACATGTTAATTTTGGTCTTCCTCCTATGTTTATCTGATATGTACGTGTCTTAGGTGACTTATTCTAGTATGGAATTATAGTTACAAACAATATTAGGATCTTCAGGATCCTTTGCTTGCCACCACTAAATCCTATCATCATAACCTTATAACTCCCTTTACAATGCATTATGAATTCTAAGATCACAATTAGACTCTTTTAATGTTGCAATGGACTCTCAAATGCACATACACCTACAAGAAATGACTTCAACATTAAAATTCTCTAATAATATCCAAGATTCCTTATTACAGATTGAAATCCTCATTTTTGGTGGTAACCCAAATATTAGGTCCTAGAATCCTTATAGACTCACATGGATTGTCATATCTAAACATAACCATTTCAGTTCATACATGGAGCAAGAAAAGGATCCTTATTGTTTACAATATGCCTCATTAGGATTTTTAGACAAATATATACAAAATACATCATTTTAAATTGATGTTTATGCATTAATGAGGAAGCAATGGTAAATTTTATGGGATTGTGCAATGTCATTCCTGGAAGGGATCATAAAAAGGGTTTTTCCATCAACCTCGATACACACACCTACTTCGGGGAGAAGGATGATTTTTATGGTCAGCGAAAATATAAAAATTCAAAAAAATATTTTAAAAAATGATAGAGTAAAAAACCCAATTCCCACATTGAACACCTTTTTAAGGTACCCATATCAACAATATCAACAATAAGAAAAATATTATAAAAGTGACCATTGTATTGGTGAAAATATTGTAAAGATGGCGATTGAGGAAGAACTAAACCTCCCTCCCGAGTATGTTTATCCATCATATTTGCTTTTTTATTTGCGAGTGATTAAGCATGTTTAGAGATGTTAAGCATGTTTATCCATCATATTTGCTTAATCACCCACAAATCAAAAGGCATGTTTAGCCATCATATTTTATTTCTAAAATATTCTACATTACCTTCTAAACAATAAAACCAAACTCATCCAAAGTTGATCTCGCTTAAATACCTCTTATCTAAACCTGAATTTGTTCGGAGGATAGAAAATTGGATTATTTTACTCAGTGAATTTGGCATTGAATACATAAATCGAAGGTTATCAAAGGACAGGTTCTCACCAATAAACTTACAAAAGCACCAATACTAGGTACTTTAGTCACAAAATCATGCACTTTCTACTTATATCACGCCTCTAAATATTTCATTATATGCATAATTCCTAAGCAAGAAGAATAGAAATTAACAACACTTATTTTACTCTTTCATTACTTTTATCTTTCCCACACTCTTATTATTTTCTTTTCTAGAATGACCACTTTACTTTTGGACACTAGACGACATGTGGCCCAGCTTTTTGTATTAACTGTTATATCTTCCAAGAATACCATACACTATTACCCATTAGGGATAGGAGCACCCTAGGCACTATTGTCTCCTTTGGGAACTTTTATCCCTTTCCTCCTCTTCTTGATTTTGAATTGCCACATCATTTAATGTATTTTCTAGAGTCTCTTTTATCACTTTGGGTGGGATTTTAATTTTTAATGATAAAATTCAAACAAGGAAATCATATATATACATGGCTTACTCACTACTATTAAGGGAGGACATTCTCGAGGCTAATACTTACTATCTACCACTTGGGCAAATAAAACCATTCAAATATTGTATTTGGGTTGCACCATTCACTGCATAGAAGAGACATTTTTGAATTCCATCTCACACATTCATCTTGGGGAAAATTAGTTATATCTAGTTATCATTTTGTAATTGTAACAATGGTAGCATAGCTTCAAGGACATGATTCTAATCACACACACATAAGAACTACATAGAGTCTAAAATATAGTGCATCACTCAGTGATAATCACATTGGGGTGATCTTTGAGGTCAATCGACTCAAGAATATGTGTTATTTGTTTTATCTAATATTTTTTTAAGATTTGTGTAGGTAGTTAGGTTTTGTTTTAGGGATATGTGTGATACATGAACCCTACAACAGATCCAGAGTGAAAAATAGTGAAAGGAAGGAACTAAGTTCAGACCCTAAAAGACTAGAAGAAGAGTTGTAACAAGGACACTAGTGCTTAGATAAAACACTAGCATTTGGGTAGTAATTTCCTTCTATGGGTGATCATGCCTGAAGAATTTTTAGACCTCATTTTATTAGATAGAGGTTGCACAATATAGATCTAGCCTATTCTAGTCAATTTCCAACCCAGATATCCCGATACAAGATAAGTCACTCTTATCTCCTATCTTGTATACTTAATTATAATTTGCATACTAGATGTTGTTTTTTATTGCTATATTCATTTGATCTCAGTCCTTTAATAAAGATTTAAATTTATTTAAATCATTTGGGTAACCCATATTGTGATCGTGCACTTCCTTCTTCATCTTCTAAGGTTATGGATAATTCTTCCTCTTTCCTCCCTACTTGTGTTTATTCCCAAGAAGCCATCTAAGTTGAGTATATCCCTATCATTACTCAATATCCACCTCACTTCACAACTACCTTTACAGACCCCATTGTTAATGTCATCACTACTCTTGAGACAAGCAACCTTTGCAACTTCCTACTTATTTTCCTCCTCCTCTTAATACACCGCTTCCTCAACTCTGTTGTTTTGTCCAAAGAGTATGATATCAATGAGTAAATAAATAATACCCCCTCTAAAATATCTCTCTTTGAACTTCTTTGTGAGGCCGGTGATTGTTTTCACACTCTCAAATTTTCATTACAAGTTATTCAAATACATAGTGATGACCCTCTTATCACTTTTTCCAATATAATGGAATATTTAAAGCACATTATCAATTCTCTTACATTTAATGAAAAGGATATTTCACCTAAGTCATCTACTGATTATCCTCCTCTCCTTATCATAGCTTATATTTAGGGTTTCCAGATTAAGTGTGTATTCATCAATAATGGTTCTGCATTGAATATTTATCATATATCCCTCCTCATCCAACTTAATATTCCTCATAGTATAATTGAGAAGTTTTCCATTGTTGTCTGTGGGTATGACACCACCACTTGTGCATGTTTCGCACTATCAAATTGTAATTACAAGTGAGACCCCATAATCTCATCACTCCTTTCTATGTCATGGATTTCCCATTGTAATTTAATATTCTCCTTGCTTGACCTTGGATCCATGACATGCGAGATATTCCTTCTATAGTCCATCATTGTGTCAATTTTCTCTTTGATGGCTATGAGCATACTATTATTTTTTAATCCTAAACCATTCAAATATTTTGCATGGAATCTACCACCTCTATGGTTACTCCCCCATCTCATCCAATCTCCTCACATTTTCTTGATACATATGATATTGGGGATCCCAACAATTCCACTCCTCTATCATTTCTTCTATTCAAAATCACACTAATGATATCATCTCCCTACCATTTCCTTACATACACCCTCTACATTTATTTCCACACCCCTATAAATTTATGAACAATACTACCATGTTAATACCGATGATTCCAATAATTATGATATTGATGATATTGAGCTTACTAATGACACTTTTCATGCTTTAGACTTTACCCCCATGGAATTTCATGAATCCTTATTTCATAACCACTATGTTGTGACAATCCCGATGATTACCAAGTTAAACCTATAACTCCACTAGCCACTACTACTACGTTCATTCCTTATCATAATATCTTGCACACCCTTGAACCTGTTCCAACTCCTATTTATGGTTCTTCTTCTAGGTCACCTTCCTCTTTTGATCGATTTACTTGCACAATATATATTAATAAGTAGTATTATTAGTATGTACCTTATAATCCCCATTTCTCGAAACAATATGTACCTATGATGCTCTAACCCATTTGGGCCTTTATCCTACCGATAACATACCTTTTCTCACAACACATAGTGAATATCAAGGCTATATATTTCTCCTAGTAGCTTATAGTTTGGGTTGTACTTGATCCTCGACCTTTTCCACTTACACTTGGGAAATCTTTGTTAGATTACATTAGTGGTACTATTGATATGCATAATACTATTCTAACTTATCTTATGGCCTCCAAGACCATTTCCATTCATAATAATTCATTCCCTAATTACACTCTTAATCTATCATGATGTAATCTACATAAATGATCTTATAATCCTTTACTAATGAATAATATGTCATGGGCATGTATGACTTACGCCTCACAAGTTTCTTCAAAAATAGGCCAAAATACTTTGCATATCATGCCTCTAATCTGAATCCCACTGGCTATATTTCTGATTTAGATGATTCTCTTGATGACATCACTTAGATCACCATGGCATACACACTTGGGGGTATATTCTTCCACCTCGATACCCAATGATGCACTATTTTTATAGGTCTAAATATGAATATTGAGGGTGCATTTACTTACATGGACCTTATTATTCACACATACACCGGGGATCCTTGCTCCCCTCTTCTAGATGTTCTATTTCATGTTCACATATTTACAAAAAAATAAAAAATACTAGCTTAGATCTTGATTGGATGTATCCTTGCTTGCTCATTCTATTCTATGTTGCACATTACTTATCATGTTACTTAGGTTCATAGTATACTTTATCATTTTTCCATACACACATGCACATTCACATGGTACTTTTTGAGGTGAATGTAGATCACTTATAGGTTTTTACACAATGTATGATGTTTGACATTGTACCATACTAGTCCCACCGAGGCTCTGGGGGCATCTACCTTTTTATTTTCCTATATGCAAGTTCCATAGTTACAATGTATACTACTGTAAGTCATATTTCTTGATGCATACATTGTGGTATACTATCAATCTTTCTAACATGCTAATAGGTGCTTCATGTGTAGAATTTTTATTTCAGCCTACTTCTGATCATGGTTCTTTGATTTTCTTATATCTTGTCTTCCTTGCTTGTGTCTTGATTTCCATTATTTTTGGGCTATGCCCCATATTCATTCCATGTTTGTTTGTATCTCCTTGAAGGTTTCTATTATCTTTGGAAATCCCGAGTGGTGTCCGTGTATTCAAATAGCTACTCATTTTCTTTTGTAATGTTATTGTGTATTGTGACTTGTTTCTATTACATCATGTATAATTGTTTGTGACTAACACTTTTGGCTAGTATTTTTCCCATTATTTGTATATGTCATGGTTATTACCATGTGTATTCCATATTCCCCTTGTAGGAGTTCCATTTCATATGTGCACATCAGTTTCAAATTTCTTTGTTTGGTCCATGCTCTTGAGTGTCCATCTCACACACCCTAAATGAGTGGGGGAAATAATTGGGTGATTATTTCACCCTCTCACTAGTTCATATACCAGATATATAATGATACATACAAAAATTATGTACACAAAATCTAATAAATATGTTTAGAATCAGAAGTGGGCCTAAAATTAGTCTAGGACATGAGCGCCAACACAAACAAACAGACGAGTGGGTGCTAGTGTCCTACCTAGGAATTTCTGCCTTGGGGAAGAAGCGAGTTATAGTAAAAAAACAATAGGTTCTCAATGATAGTATTTTCCAATTTCCATCAGTACAAGCTCGATTTACAAGTTACTATTAGGAACAAAATTAGAGGTATGTTACACATTGTTTTTAGTAAAAATAATAAATTCATATGGCTTAGTGACGATTTTATATTGGGTTTGTGACAATCTAAAGTGACACTTATCTTTGGTGAAGAATTAATGGTTAGAGAGAAAAGTTTATCGCTCTCCCAATACTCTTCCCTTGGTGTAATGATTTTCAAAGATGAAGTTTAATGACAAGATGCTCAAATATGAAGTTTAGTGACAACACGTATTGGAATCAAAATGGACTATGGGTGGGTGAATCATTCCTATAAATTTATTACTTCATTTACCATTAGCTCCATTAACCATTAACATCCATTCAACCATTAACATCCATTCAACCATATAAATTCAATGATAACTTATTAAGTGTGCATCATACATTCAAACGAACATAACACAAGAGAGAGAACATATAGACGTAATAGATAAGTGGGAAACCATCAATGGGAAGAAAAATCACTAAAAAAATTTTGATATTACACACAACAAAGACTTAAGTGAATATTACACATCACAAGATATTTCTTTAGTGAGGCACCAACCCCATAAGGAGCACCAACCCCTAAACCCTTGTTGATATTACTCACAACAAGAGACTCCTATGAATATGACTCATCATAAGATATTTTTATAAGTATGAACACTGAAAATATTTTGATACCACATCGGATATTGATCCCAAATTTCATCTCCAAATTCCTTAAAACCCTCATCATATGATCTCTCCTTTAACTAGTTATATCTTGATCCTTCATGACCTTATTTGGCTTATAATATTTGCACACATCCTATCTAACATAATTAAGACTTTTTCACACATCCTCATATTCCTTTTTATTCTCTAAAAAAATTCACACTCTCATGTGTGTTGCATTTTTCACCCATGCACAACTAGCCCACAAATGGACTCAAAACACTAGCTTTATAGCCTTATCTTCCTTATAACCCAAGGGAGGTCGGTCCTTCATGACTAATTTTACCAATACATCATAATAAAATTCAAATAAATTCATTACAATGTTCACATATGACCCATATAGGTCGGCCATGCCCAAAACCACTCATCTTGCACCAAAATGCCTCAAAACCTCATCATTAGGATGAGAAACATCCACTCGTACCAAAAATATGATTATTCAAGCTCTAAAATTAACCAAAAATGTGTAACATGTAATTTAAACATAAATCATGGTTTCAAATTTTCTTGGACCAATCAAACAAACAATAATATGGGCCCATTGGCTCATATCCTTCACCAAACAATTGTTTCTAGCACCTTGATTTTACCTTTAGACCTCAATACCCCTCAAGATGAACTCAAATATGGCATGTAGCCACTAAATATAATACTCGAGACCTATATAACACATCCATGCATGTTATATCTCTTTAAACATCCATAGGTTCAATCCATAGCTACTTTCCTCTTTTCCAAATCATGCTTCCCAAAAACTAGTTTTACAAACTCAACTAGTTTGCACCCTTTATGTCACTTAAAATACCTCAAAATTCCTTAAATAGGAACAAAATTCATCCATATTCACTATCTAGGTGATATAAAGCATCAAAAATCCATTTCATGCCTCAACCAACTCAATATTTCATCCCGAGAAAACTTGTCCTGAAAATCAGCATGCCTTCTTCTCTACAAACTGATGTGAAAGACAAACCAAAACACATCATCATGAGACAATCCATACCAAATTGTAAATATATCTAAATAAAATTTCCATAAAATATTGTAACTCCTTCAAACTCCAAGTGTAAAGCCTTCAACCAAGCCAATATCTGCAAACTACTTTTTATGCCTTCTTGGACTCAAGAACTGACCATTAGCCCAACTTACTCCATCACCAAAAACCACTTCCAAACTTAACAAAATAATTTATCACACTTATACATAATATATCAGCACTTACAAACCTTCACCAATCATGAAAAACTTATAAACCATCACTTACCTCATGAAGCCACTTGGCACCTGCTAGAACAAGCATCCTTCAAACTTGACCCTCAAATAACAGCCCATAACTTGTAATTTCTTATCCAATAATTATTTTTATATACCAATGGAAATATATCTAAACTAGGATCATAACAAAACTTTAATGGAGTCTTAAATCCACCTATAGCTCCCGCAATGTCAAGTTTACCATAAGCTGCTCCAAACTGCCCCAAAAACCATTCTTCAAAAATAGGGAACACTTTGCACTATTTAGCCTCAACCATGATCTTAAAATATCATATACATATATAAAAACTCCATGGATAACATAAATTCCAATTTAGTTCATACATTCTTTGGATAAATTTTCCACAAACCAAACTTCTTCATAAACAAGTATTTTCAAGTGGGGCCCACATTTTATCACCTACTCTATCTTACCTTTATGTAAAGCTTTACTAGTCCTCTAAAAAATAAAATCATCACTTTTTCATAACTAATAAAAATGGTCTAGTATACTCACTCTTATCCAAGTTTCTCTTAGCTAGGGTTTAGTTAGGGTTTCAAACCAACTTACCTTCTTAACGATCGTTCATAAACTTGTGACTATAAAACCACCTCATTATTTTTTACAACTTCATAATTTACCTAATAATATATTCCAAATATCTCAGGTACCCATGCAAATCATACACTTCACAACGAGCATTAGAAGGTCCATTTTTTCTTCAAAATCACATTGTAACTTACCCAGTTTCAACAAAAACTTACATATCTTCAATTTCCTTATTCAGAATGACCTAAAACATGTCAGGAATCATCATGGAAACATCCTATAACTTTCAATTCTCACCATATGTCTCAAATATTCCTATAACTCTCTATCCACAGTGATTTACATATGCTTACTTTTTTGTTTTCAATGACCCTTGTCTCCAAAGGACCTCATAGAAACACCAAACAATTAAATTATGACCTAAAACTCACCATATACCTCACATACATTTCCACCATTATTTAACAAGAATTATCATCTCCAAATATCATACATATACCTAAATTTTCATGCTCTAAGGCTAGGAATAGGCCTAGAATGACCTGACTCAACCATAAAACCTCATGTCCTAACCTTACTAACCTCATGCAAACTCTTATACACCTCAAACACACTCAGTATGGACCATGAATGACCTTATGACACATTTTCATCAATTTAATTGACATAAATGACAACACAAACACACAATAGATAAAAATCTCCCCCTTTGTCATTGATGACAACCACCTTTAGAAACATTGATGGAAACCAACAAGACTAACACACCTACATGACTCATTTCCAATGTTTCTGGTGCTTCTCTCCCCTTTTACATCTATGAAAAATCTATACTGACTACAAGACACGTAAAAATACAACATACAATGATAACAATGGAAAACACAACTTACTTGATTCAAAAAGCTTCCCTAGGACTGAATTCTCTTCTCTTCGACTCGTATAGCAGCATGTGAAGATTCATGGACCTCTAATGAGATTCAAAATATTTCCCCTTGAACATGTGCTCCTCATATTGTCTTCATTCACTCTCATCATCTCCTTTCTAGGACATGTTCAAGCTCAAAACTCGATATTTGTCTTCATACCCAACATATCAACCTTTAGGACCACTTGTGCCTAAACAAGTACCTTCAGTGCACTTTTAACCAACTTCACATAGCTCTAGAAGCCTAAAAACAACATGATTCAACTATGTATGACTCCCTTGGGTTTTAACCATACATCTCTCACCATGATTGCAAAAAATAGAGTACTTACCTTGTTTTCATGCCATGTGAATAAGTTAACAACATTTCCATAGTCCTAAAGATATAAGACAATGTTATTTTCCTTATTTAAAGAGTTCTCAACTTCTTTTGATCATACAAATTTCCTCCCATTGAATTTTTTTTCAAACCAACTACTACTCTACCTTACGAATCTTCTTGACATCTTAGAACACCTGATTAAGGTCATAACTAACTCCCCTACTCTAGTAGGCTCACATAGACCTATAGGTCATCTATTTTCTTCTTTACAGTCACCTAATATATTTTCACATTCAAATTTACCTTGTCATTCATTCCTTAAATTTCATAACTCATACCTCATGCCCCGAGTTTCAAGCCAATTAAACACTTTTCACACCTATTGAAATTCATAAAAAAACCTACCCCAAAGACCCCTATAAACCTATAGCATATGATTTGATGCATTTATATCATGAACTCTCTCCTTCAAGCATGCAACAATCCATACAACTTTGAAATCTTCGTAATTTCACCTTCATATATTCTCAACACCTAAAATACTTGTTTGGGATCAAAACTATCTACCCCCATACAAAAACCTACAACACTCATATACATGATAGATAGATTGAACATCAACTTAGAAACATAGTTCTATAACTTGTTTAAAAGAAGTAGAATTACAGCAAAAAGGCATCATAATTGCGGTAAAATGTCGGCAAAAATGCAACAACATAACAAGAGCACCCTGTTGACTCAATTAACTTCCTTGACTTTCTCCAATCAAACTCTTATGAAGCATAAACACTTTGACACACTTCTTGGATCATTATCAACACTTATAAGAATAGTTAACACATGTTCATACCTTTAACCATATGGAGAGCATCTCTAAAACCCATACTTTACACAGTCCATGCTTTATGTAATTTGTCTCATGAACACCAACCTATGCATAAACTCAGACCTTCATGAACTCACAGACATAGATAGGAACCATACCTTCTTGGATCAACTATGCAACCATCTTGGGAGCCCTTATCAAGATCTTTACATATCTGATCAACTTTTACACTTCTTTATATACCTATAAGTCACTCCGATACTCTGACAACACTTGAAACTTCTCACAATGTCATACCATCCTCATATATTACTATAGATCCTCTACCATCAACAAGACATCAAGATCATCTTCTAAGATTCCTTCAACATACCTCTATATCACCTGAATACTCATTGCTTTTGGCATTCCTTTCTCATTTTTCATACTTGAAAAAAATTACCTTGGAATAGTGCATCACCATCACACCTTTTGACCTCTGTGCAGATCATTTTTCTTCATTTCTCAACATCCACAATTCCTTCAAGGTTTGAGTAACTTCTTCACACTAAGAATCACACTTTTCTTCTTTCAAGAACTTGGTGAACACTAGAACTGACATCATTTGACGATGACATACTCTATAACAAGGCTTAGACAATACTTACTAGGTCATCACAGACCTAACCTCCTTACCTGAACCTTTTCATCTTGACTACTAACCATATTGATGACTCAGACCAAAATAACACATTGAGATACAATCTTGATAATAGCACATATCTATCAAGGACAACATGACCATAAACTATATATTGATCTTCATTGACATCATACACATATTTCTTGACACTTTTGAAGCATATCATGACCACATAGATATGAGGAATCCATTTGAAAAATCATGACTCAACCAACTTCCACAAGATATACATATGATAATACACACCTTAGAGGGATAACCTTCCTTGAACAATCAACTTGACACTCCACAAATTAAAAGCATGAAATAAAATTTTCATGTTTGGATAGAGCCATGCTTCTGACCAAGACCCAACTTAGAGATCATTATTGCATGCCTTACTTCACATTATATCACAATTAGGACTTGAAAGAACTTGAATAACATGACCATGACTTGTAATACCTTAATAGGCTTGTTCAAGAAAGAGATTCATCATGAAATCACTAATATTGATCTATAGACCCATTTAACATGGTACAAAATACCTCATAATACTGATATACATTGACTAACCATCAAACCTACACCTTCCATTGAACCTAGGATAAAAATCAGCACAAAAACATCCCAACATGATGAGGACAAACCAAATAGACTCAAGAAACTCAACGTAGATATTTTCTTTGCATGACACAGACCTTTTTCCACATTTAGACTTAGAGGTATATCATAACATTGATCAGAATTACTCTTGGACTAATGAAGATAGAGACTTTGACAAGAAACCTCTAAATACATACACAAACTCACATTAGATGACAATATGACTGATGACAACAACACACTCAAACACCTATCAAGAAAAGGACTCAAAACTCATGGATGGATCAATTCACATACCTAATCACTCTTGAAGTGTCCCAAACTCCTAACCTTCTCAACTTCTCATGTGTAGAAGAGTGGATGGAAGATAGACACATGTGATGTTCTTCATTCTTTTCTTATTCAACTAAATAAAACATGCTTCCTTGACTTAACTTGGGCTTGAGAAACTTGTTTCCCATATTGATTGAGCTAGAATCTTCCTTTGGAAATTCCATATGATCAATATTCTTACATATCTCCTCTAATTTTTCAACATCCTTCTTATCTTGACCTTCATGATTTGGTCTTTTGATTGATCCTTTAGAATCATACCTTTTAATGAACCTCCTCTTACTTAGACATAGGATTGTTATGTGACCTAATCTTTGACAATTGAAAAAAACAACACTCCTCTTCCTTCTTGGCTTGTAAAAACTAATATTCCACCACAATTCTTAGACCTATGACCATACTTACAACATGAAAAGCATTCACCATTGAAGAGACCTACATCATCCCTAGGAGACCTCCTCTTGCAATCTCTAGCTCTGTGACCAAAATCATGACATATATAACAATAACCATTAAATGAAGAACCATACCTCATAGCATTAGGTTGTCTAACATGGTTAGACCTTATCAAATCAGCCTTCTTAGTCACCTTCTCATCTAATTTAGAACTTGGACCAGATTCACCATCACTTTCCTTTTGCTTTCCCTTGAACCCTAGGCCAATATTTTCATTTGTAGCTCTTTGACCTTCTATAATCCCATCAAGAGCTTCATATCTCTTCTCAAGTATCTCATACATCCTCAACCTACTAGATGTACTCTCCAAATCTAATTCTAGGGATTTTAATTTTTACTCATACTTGGAAAAAGTGTCTTCTTTCTCCTTTAGGGATTTAGAAAAACTTTCCACTTGAGATTTCAAACCCTTGATGGCTTGATCATGCTCTATCTCCATATCCTTAATCTAAACTTGTAATTAATCAATCATTGACTAAGATACTTCATTCATCTTCCTCAATTTTTCTTCAACATCTGAAGACTTAGCCATTGATTATGCTTCAAAGGATCTCCTTCAAGTTGTTAAACTTGCATCACAAGGACCTACTTTGATACCAATTATTGGAATCACAATGGAATAAGAGGGGGTGAATCAGTACTACAAATTTATTACTTCATTTATTATTAGTTACAACAACATTTAACATCCATTCAATAATAGCTTCTTAATTGTGCACCATACATTCAAACAAACATAACACAATAGAGAGAACACATAGAAACAATATGTAAGTGGGAAAACCTCAAGTGGAAGAAAAACCACTGAATTTTTTTTTATATTACAAACAACAAATACTCAAGTGAATATTACACATCATAAGAGATTTCTTTAGTGAGGCACTAGCCCCACAAGGAGCATCAACCCTTAAATCCTTATTGATATTAATCACAACAAGAGACTCCTATGAATATTACTTATCATAATATATTTTGTATAAGTATGACCACATAAAATATGTTGATACCACGGTTGATAGTGATCTCAAATTTCAGCTCCAAATACCTTCAAACAATCGTCACATGCTCTCAACTTTAACTCATTATATCTTGATCTTTCATGACCTGATTTGGCTTCTCATCTTTACACACATCCTATATAACTTGATTCATAAATTTCCACACATTCTCATATTCCTTTTTATGCCCTCAAACAGATTTCACACTCGCATATAGGTCACATTTTTCCCCCATGCACAACTAGCCCACAAATGTACTCAAAACATTAACTTTATAGCCTTATCTTCCTTATAACCCAAGGTATTTCAGTCCTTCATGAAAAATTAGAAAACTTAATAATAATATAATTCAAATAAATTCATTACAAAAGTCACTTATGACCCATATATGTCGTTGATGCCCAAAACCACTCATCTTGCACCAAAATGCCTCAAAACCCCATCAATAGGATGAGAAAAATTCAATCATAAAAACTATGGTTATTCAAGCTCTAAAATTAACCAACCATGTGTAATATTTAATTTAAATATCAAAATGGTCATACATGTTCTTATACCAATCAAATAAATCATAATATGGGCCCACTGGATCATATCCTTCACTAAACAGTTGTTTCCAACACCCTGATTTTACCTTTGGGCCTCAATATGAACTCAAATATGGAATGTAACCACTAAATATAATCCTAATAACCTGTAAAACACATCCATTCATGTTATATATCTTGAAACATCCACAGTTTCAATCCATAGCTACTTTCCTCTTTTCCAAATCATGTTTCCCATAAACCATTTTTGCAGACTCAACTAGTTTACACCCTTAATATCACTTCCAAAACCTCAAAATTCCTTCAATAGAAAAAAAAAAATCATCCATATTCACTCTCTATATGATAGTAATCATAAAAAAATCTATCTCATGCCTCAACCAACTCAATCTTTCAGCCTAAGAAAACTTGTCCTGAAAATCAGCATGCCTTCTTCTCTACAAACTAACCTAAAATGCCAACCACAACACCCCATCATGATACAATACATACCACATTGTAAATATCTCTGAATAAATTTTTCATAACATATTTTAAATCCTTCCAAATCCAATTGTAAGACCTTCAACCAAACCAATCTTTGCAAACTACTTCTTATGCCTTCTTGGACTCAAGAATTGACCATTAGCCCAACTTGCTCCATAACCACAAAAACCACTTCCACACTTAATAAAATCATGTATCACACTTATAAATTATTTATAATCACTCATAAACCTTCACCAATCATTGAAAAATTAGAATCCATCACTTACCTCATGAGGCCACTTAGCACCCTACTAGAATGAGCATCCTTCAAACTTGACCCTCAAAGAACAGCTCATAAATTTTTCATACCTTATCCAATAATCAATTTTGATATACCAATGGAAATATATTTTAATCAGGATCACAACACAACTTGAATCGAGTCCTAAATCCACCTGTAGCTCTTGCAATGTCAAGTTTACCATAAGCCACTCCAAACTGCTCCAAAAACATGTCTTCACAAATAGGGAACACTTTGCACTTTTTCACCTCAAAAATGACCTTAAATTATCATTTATATATATTAAAAATCCATTTATAACCTAAATTCCAATTTAATTCATACCTTATTTGGATAACATTTCCACAAACCAACCTTCTTCATAAACAAGCCTTTTAGGTGGGGCCCACATACTATCACCTACTCTATCTTAAATTTCTATAAATATGAAAGAGTCCTCTACAAAATCCAATCATAAATTTTCATAACCAATCAAAATTGGTTTAGATAGGGTTTCAAACCAACTTACATTCTTAACAATCGCTCATAAACCCGTGACAATTAAACCACCTAATTATTTTTGTGAAAGATTCATAATTGAACTAATAATATATTTAAAATATCTTAGGTCCCCATGTAAAGTATGCAGTTCACAAAAAGCATAAGAAGGTCCACTTTTTCTTCAAAATCACATTGTAACTTCCTGGTTTCACCAAAACTTGCATATCTTCAAATTCATCCTTCAAAATGACTTGAAACTCTTCATGAAGAATCATGAAAACATATTATAACTATCCATTCTTACCATCTATCCCAAATATTCCTTTAACTCTCTATCCATAATGACTTACCTATTCTTACTTGCATGTTTCTCATTATTTTCTTCCCAAGGACCTCATAAAAATTCCAAACCATTGAATTCTCGACATGAAACTCACCATACACCTTAGGTAAATCTCCACCATGTCGATATCATGATTTAACAATAATTACCATCTCCAAATATCATACCTCTACCTCATTCTACATGCTCCAAGGATAGGAATAAGCCTGGAATGACCTGACCTTGTTAACCTCATGCGAGACTCATACACAACTCATGTGGACCATGAATTAACTTATGAAACAATTTTCCATCAATTTACTTGACATCAATGACAACACAAACACACATTGGCCAAAAATATGCTCATATCTGAAGTTTAGCAACATGACACTCAAATATGAAGTTTGGTGATATGATGCCCAAATATTTAGTAATATTCGAACCATCTCCAAGACATAAAACATACATGAACAATGTTATATCTTCTCTCATGTAAAAAAGGTGTATTCTACCCTTGATTCGCTTATTTTTCAATATGCATTTCTATTTTGACATGTAATAAGTTAAAGTTAAATTTCATTTACCATGAGCATTTACTACACTTGTTTTATTTTTGTAGGTCCAACCTTACTCGACAGAAATGGCAAAGCACACAAAATGGAGCAAAGAACAATCTCAAGCATAATAATGATCCGAAAAGGAAATATCTAAGGAACACATGCATACATCACTTCTATTATGCACGCAAAGGTCATACCTAGGATCCTTATCCTCTTCTAAATTCCACAATGCACATTTCACAATATCCATTCGGTATGGTATCAAGCATATTCCTCATTTGGCATGTTATCGATTCATAACACCCTTCGGCTCTACATAATGTACACTCTTCTTATCTACTTTATGCTACCAAATATTCATTCACAATCATAAATTGGGGAAAATTTAGTCACAAAATCATGCACTTTCTACTTACATCACACCTCTAAGTATTTCATTATATACATGATTCCTAAGCAAGAAGACTAGACATTAACAACACTTATTTTACTCTTTCATTACTTTTATCTTTCCTACACTCTTGTTATTTTATTTTTGAAATGACCACTTTACTTTTAGACACTAGATGACATGTGACCTAGCTCTGTATTGATTGTTATATCTTCCGAGCATCCCAGACACTACCGCCCATTAGGGACAGGAGTGCCCCATGTGCTACTTGTCCCCTTTGGTTGCTTATGTCCCTTTCCCTCCTTTTCTTGATTTTGAATTTCCACATCATTTGGTGTCTTTTCTAGAGTCTCTTTTATCACTTTGGGTTGGATTTTCAGTTGTTAATGACAAAATTAAAACAAGGGAATCATATATATATACATGACTTACTCACTACTATTAAGGGAGGAATTTTGTGGTTAATACTTACTCTCTACTACTTGGGAAAATATAAACATTAAATTATTGTATTAAGGTTGCATCATTCCCATGCGTAGAAAGGTACATTCCTGAATTCAATCTCACACATTCATCTTTTGGTAAAAGTATTTGTCATAAGTTATCTTGGTATGACCGGCACAAGGGAAACCTATCTTCAAGGGACATGATTCCAATCTCTCTCTCACACACACACACGCAAACTACATAGAGTCTAAAATGTAGTGTAGTGCTCAGTGACAATCACATTGGGGTGGTTTTTGAGTTCATTCTGACTCGAGCATATTTATTATTTATTTCATCTAATTTTTACTTAAGATTTGTGTAGGTAGATATGGTTTGTTTTGTATTAATAGGTGTGCTAAAAAACCCTACAATAGATCTAGAGTGATAAACAGTGAAAGGGAGGAACCAAGTTCAAACCTTGAAAAGACTAGAAGTAAAGCTAGTGTAAGGACACTAGCACTTACACTAACACCCAAATCAGACACTAGCACCTGGGGGTCTTATCCTCTGTGGGAACTCCTATCTGAAGAATTTTCAGATCTAAGTTTCTCGAGATAGATCCTACACAGTCTAGATTCATCCTTTTCAGTCAATTTCAGCCCAAAATCAGCCAGATCTCTCGATACAAGCTAAGTCACTCGATCTCTTATCTTATATACTTGTACTTTGCATGATAGATTTTTTTATTATTGTTATATCCATTTGATCTCATTCCTCGATAAATAATTAAATTTCTTTAAATTAGGTACATACCAAATAAGTCTTGACTTACTCAATGCATCTTATTTGTTTGTCAAGGAATCTACTACATGGAAAATCTACTTTGATGGATCATTTACCTTGCATGGCTTGGGTGCAGGAGTTACCCTTATTAACCCTACTAGTGACATTATCCCTAAATATTTTAGGATTGGTTTTCCCTACACTAATAATATAGTTGAATACGAGGCCCTCATTTTTGGTCTCAAAATCACCATCAAATGGAATATCAAACAATTTCAGGTCATTGGAAACTTCAAACACGTTATCAAACAAGTTAATAATGAATACAATGTAAAAGATAAGAAGCTTATTCCTTATAAGTGCATAGTTTTCATCCTCAAGGAATATTTTTTCCAGATTAATTTTCATAAAATTAAGCTGGATGCGTAACAACTCTATAAATTTTATGGCTACCATTAGATCTCTCTTGAACCTCCCTCTAGATAGTAGTGAATTATGCTTCCTTGTTGGACATCTAAAGGTTACTATTGATGATATGCCTAAATCTTGTTTGGTATGTGAATTTGGTCCCATTTCCCATTAGTATGAAGACATATAGAATTACCTACAAGATGGTACCTTTCCA
Source organism: Taxus wallichiana var. yunnanensis (assembly GCA_018340775.1). Taxonomy (NCBI): domain Eukaryota; kingdom Viridiplantae; phylum Streptophyta; class Pinopsida; order Cupressales; family Taxaceae; genus Taxus; species Taxus wallichiana. The sequence goes on along the minus strand of CM031243.1, from coordinate 27,427,658 downwards.
CCGACATTACCCATTCCCAAAAATGATCCCTTGTCTAAAACATAGTCCGATATACCCTCCTTGGGGCACTCTTTATCATCAAAGCTACAATGGGACCTTTTATGGTATCTATATTATGAAGTGTCAATCTAATGTATCAAAGAGGTGCACGACAAAGTTTTTGGCTCTCATGCCAATGGCATGGTTCCTTCCAAGAAAATTTTATGATTTGGTTATTACTGACACACTATGGAGACTAAGTTTTATCAATATTTGCACAAATATGTCCTTTTTCAAAACCATGGCAACTTGATTCATGCATCATCTCAATCCTTACAACCTATTATTACACCTTGGTAATTTTCAAAATGGGGGCTCGATCTCATAGGGAAACTTTCACCCACATCATCCGATGGTCATAAAAATATCACTATCACCACTAAATACTTCACCAAATGGTTGGATATTGTACCTCTCATGTATGTAATTGGTTCTCAAGAATCCAAATTCATAATGAACCATATTACTTTTCATTATGGAATTCTTTATGACATTTTTTCTAACAATGGTAAGTCCTTCAAAAACAAAAAATTGAAGACCCTCTATTAATGCTTCAAAATACGGAAAAATGGTCTATTGCCTATAACCCTCAAGGTGATGGGAAAGGTGAGGCTACAAATAAAACACTTATTCGCATTATGGAGAAAATTGTTAGTGAAATAGCCCAAAAATGGCATCTCCAGATCCATCTAGCTTTATTGGCTCATCACATCTCCATCTGAATTCCTATAAGAGCCACACCTTATTGTCTTGTCTTCAGAACTAAGGCCATTATTCCCTTATATATCTTGAGCTTCCTTCCTTCTACATATATTTGAAGGATTATCTTGATGATGAGGAAGATTATAAAGTGACCAAGCTAGTATATCTTGAGCTACTTGATAAAAAACAACTTCACACCTTAGATAACCTTATGACTACTTAACACCCCATATTTTTAATATAGTTTCCTTTAAAATAGGGACCCAATTTTATTTAAAAACATAAGGTAATACTTAGGTATTTACCTTTTATCTTTAAAATTTTCTATTGTTTTATGTAAGTCCTTACTTTAGTACCCTCATTTTGATGTTGCTCACTACTCGAATTAAAAGATTAATTTTTATACTAAATATGTATTTGGTACTCACAATTTGAAAAAATGGTACTCACACTTCATATTTTTGAGAGCTCACACTTTTTTATTTTTTTCCTCTCACTTTCTCTTCAAATTTTTCATCGCACTTAGAACTTATGCATTATTCATAATTTGAAAAACTTTAAGTTCTCACGTTTCTCCTCCTGTAAATAGAGCAAATTCTCGCAAGTCACATATGCAATAATTCAAGAATTGCACTTCAAATATGTGAGGGTTCAAAATTATCACTTCAAAGATGTGAGAATTCAAAACTCAAGACTCACAAATGCAAGAGACCAAAATCTAAATATCACACCTCACACTTCATATTCATGATGACTTGAACTTTGAAAATTTGAGATAAAGACAAAGTCAAAGAAAAATTAAAATGAAACTTAAACAACTAATCAAAGTAGTACACATGGTTCATTGCTTGGAATACACGTGGCATCTAAAATCAAGTGGCTAATTAAGGTCAATGGGTATGATTAAATTTGGATATGCACAAGTGTATGGATCACATTCGGAAGGATAATATTTCAAAAATAAACATTCCCAAATAAAACAAACATCAAGTCATGCATTATGTACCATTAATGCATACCACACCAATTTGATTTGAAATATTGTTCAATCTAAAACTGATACATGAATCAAAGGCATTAACAAAGCACAAAATTTTAAAGGTAATTTATAGAATTCAAATTTCCAAAGCTTATTTGTAGAGAGTTGAGTCTTCTAAACATTTACAACAACTATAAAAGCTAACTCATGGAAAAATGGTGGATGAATCAAGGTATTCAAATGTGGATGTTTTTCTTTACTCATACATAGACCAAATAATAGTGAGAGATGTATTTTTGACCATACATCACTGGATCATGAATTTCCCACTATTTTGCTATCTTTCAAAAAATCCAAAGGAGATAACTTTGGTGGATATATTGATGAAGCAAGGATGTTTGTTGATCAAGTTTAGAGTGCTACTAAAATCAGGCATTTGAAAAATACTTGGTTGCACCAAGTTATAGAAAAAAATATATTCCCATATCTAAATTTACTCTCTCCTATTTTTATTGAAATAAAGAAAATAAGATAGATTTCATTGTTCATTATGCTTTTAAAGTATACTATAAGTTACCTAAAGTAGATATTGTCTATAATTCCACTGTCATTGAATCATGGGTGGCCACTCTCCAAATAAGAACCATTTTGTAAAATTGGGCAAAGGACCTGATTGAAAATATGGATGATGAAGGTCTAAATAACATCCACTTCCATAAATTTAGACCCGGGGTGAGAATTGGTATGTCATTAATGAATCAATTTTATGGATACCCCCAACACCAAGCTAGATGTTTCCTAAATCCCTATATATGATCATTGATGATGGTAAAATACATACCTTAGGAATGTATGCTCAACCAATTTGGTTTCACAAAGGGATGTTTATGTTATAAACAAGAAATAATTTGTCATGGCTTCTTATTTTTTAGATGCAATATGTGGAATCTGGTATGCCCTGAATTTTTCCCTCCATGGGAACCCCAATGCCCTCAAGAGGTAAATGAAGAATATTTAGACCTGTATGCCCATTGATTTAGGGCTCTCATTCAATACATCTTTAATTCCTTATACCCCATAGTATACGGGTTGGTCATGGAAATGTAAATGCTAAATATTTCTACATAACTACTAAAATCCATTAGGAAAATTGGAAATTCCTTCTTTTACCCAAAGTACACAATAATCATGGTTGAAGGATTATTGAATCCTCTATTAAATCTACCCTACTATCTACTAGATAAGTTGGATGAGTAAGATATTTATTTCCAAATTAGCAATGATATTGCCAATATGTGTAAGGAAAATAAATTAAGGACCCATCCCTCATTAACTCGACAATTAGACAAAATATTTAAATAAATGACCTGATATTAAGGTTGTTGTTACCCATAGAAACTCCTTAACCCTACCATAACATACTTCAAGGAAATATGGCCTAAGGAAGAGAGTGGAAAAACATCTAGAATCATTAAGAAGGAAACTTAACATCGTGTATGCCCATGACGTAAATGTAAATGATTGGGTTGGATTACCCAAAAGGATGATAATAACATCTAGAAAAATATGAAGACCACAGGAAATTTCCCTAGCCAAGGGAAAAATTAGAAGATATTTCACAAGGATTGGGGTGCCTGCATATATGGAGTAATCAAGACAAACCCTAAGTTACAATTCTCTCAAAGACTTCTCCAAGGTAAACTGAATCAAAAACATTGTAAAGGTTCAAAAATTACTTCTAAACCAACCATAGGTCTCTTATTGGTTTCATATGATGCATCCTCTTCAAATGAGGAAGAATATACTAAGGAAACCAATGAAGGAATTGCAGTGGAATCAGTTGAAGAGGTGGAGCAAATACATGAAGGACAAGAATAAAAACCTCTTCTAGGACACATCCTCAAGAACCCGGAAAAGGCTAGGTATAATGAGCATTAGTATCATAAATGGAGAAACCTCAACGGACTTCTGAATAGTATCCTCATATTAAGATTGATTTCAATCCAAAAATAGGTACCATGAAAAGGGTAACAAGAAAGAGGATGTTTATGAATCAGGCCCTCATATGGTATGAAACTTCTAAGAACATATTTTCTCTTACCAAAAATAGAAAAACAAAGTGTTCATATGTGTCTAAATATCATAAATACCCAATTTATTTCATCTAAAATTTCTTGCACATATAATGCAATGTTAATCCCTTGTTTAAAGAAATATTCTTAGAACCAGATATTTAGCCATAATTTTGTTCGGAGGAGAAGCTTTTATCTCAACCTAAAATAAATTTCTCAGAAATGATTTCTTATTTAAATGTAAAAAAATAAAATAGAATGTCAATGCCTTCTTCCCTACCTCCAAACTTTCCCCAATAAAATCCATAAGGAATAAGTTGATGATTGATTATCAATAGCATGGATTTCAAGATAAAAGTAAAGATATAATGCAAGAAGTTTTTATAAAATATTTTCCAATTAAATTCTCAAATAAATTCACTTTTTTATATTTAAACCTAATAGTAAAGCATTTTGGAAACTTTTTCAACTACTCTAAATAAAATAAAGAAAAACTAAATACAACTCTAACATGGTAAAATATTCTTTTGGATGTGTATCCCGGTCTTGTTAGTGGTGGTTTTGTGTCTCCTCAAATGTATGTTCCTTTCAAATGTATAGTCCAATGTGATCTTGGTAGGAAGAAATCATTGAAGCAACAAGTAAAAATGAAACTCGTAATAAAGGTTATTGGTCGATGTAAGGATGCAATTGGTATGTGGATGAAAAGATGGCTTGGGTAGTGTATTATCTATCTATAATAAATATCTCTAAAAAATGGGAAGCATAACCTTTATCACGATCATAAAATAACCAACCCATGAATAATCTAAAATAAGAATATTTTTAGCTGTTAAAAGTGAAGAAAATCAAATTAAACTATAACTTTAGGAAGGATGAATCATCCCATGTCGAAGAAATCAATGGGTTAAAAATAGTAGAGATGTGTTTACACCCTAATTAAATCTAGTGTTATGGAAGTTTATAATAATAAGAAGATGTAAGGGTTTTTACAAGGGATTATTCTAATTATTTAGCTTCCAACATTAATCATTCAAAACTATAATAACACATTAACACTTACAATGATTGATAAAATGATAAGTAATAGCTCAATTGTACATGAGGAGAAAGATACTTAGTTGTATATGTTATAACAAAGAGAATATGGATGTGAAAATAGGTATAAAATTAAAATCATATATTAGGAGTGACTCTGCAAGTTCTAGAAATAAAAATTGAGGAAGGGCATGACCGTAAAACTATTGTACAGTCCAGACAAGAACTATATGGTCCTAATGTGGATCTATATGGTCTTGGGCCTTTTAGTAGTATGGATCTTAAACTTCCTATGTGATTTTATTTCTTGGAAATGAGCTTCGTTATATGTCACTCTTTCTCTCACAACTTCAAGATGACTTGTAATCACATACAACAAAGTGGAAACCCTAGAAACCTGTGGGACCTTTCATCATAGCATTAGAAAACCAAAAGGAGAAAACATATATATGTGGTGAGGAAAGACTACCTTTGATAGTCATGTCCTATATTTTTAACTAATTAAAACATTGTACTACATTCCTTTGTAAGGATCAAGCCTCATGTATTTCTCCTAGGTGCTTGTGTAATTTTGATTAAAAACTAGTGAACCCCTTATGGGTTCCTTGTATCTCTTAACACCAAGATAACAGGATAATTTTATAGTATGGAATGTAATTCTTGTTCCTTAACAACATGACCTAACCTTTTAATCCTTGAAACCATTGAACAATGTTTGGAGTGACTTTTCTATTACCAAGACATGACTCTATGACCTTTACATTCTTGGAAATTTAGGAATTTAGACTCTTTGACCTAGTTGAGTGCTTCAGAACTATATTAGGGACTTCTTTAATTGATGTGCAACTAATTTGGGTAGATTTAGGAAACCCTTAAGTTCTTTAGAATGATATTTGTAATATGATATTGTAAGAGTGTCATGTGAGTTATAAAGTGACATTGAATTTCTTATATAGCCTTTTGTAGGTGAAATATTCTAATAAGGCCAACCCTAGGAAGATAAAATGACCCAATAAAGATATTTAAATTGAAAATAGAGTTGGAGAACACAAAGGGAAAAGATCGTAAAGTTGGTCAAGATACAACCCCACATCTTAACCCTTTATATGGTCCTAGATAGAGAAGTTGAAAAGTGAAGTAGGAAGTACTTACAATAAGTAAAAAAAACATTTATTGCTTTATTCTAATAATATTATTTGGATTGACGATAGAGAAGAGTGTAATGATAAGTAATTCATGGAAGATCTTGAAATATGAACTAATTGAATTTAAAATGTGAGTATTTTTCTTAACAATGGGGCATAATCAAACTTGACATGTTAAAAGGACAAGTTACCAAATTTTAATTTCTACATTTACCCCCATTTAAATGTGTAATTGAAAATTACATGCTTAAAGGAAAAACATACCTAAGTGTGCACACACACTTTATCTTTTTCTTGACAATGGTTCTTTGATGTGTTGGAATGCTCCATGATAAAACCTGAAGCATAGAGTGTAGTTAATGTCTATGATAATAAAAAAATTAGCTATAATTCAAGATATAGATCGGACTTATAACTTAGAACTGGAAGAAACTAAGAAAAGGAGATGCAAAACATGGAAGGAATATACTTGTTCATTTTATGGAGGAAGAGATCCCATTCTTATCATGTCTTAGGGACTTGGAATTGAAAGAGTAGAGTGTTGAGTATAACCCAACACTAGAGAGAGAGAATAGAAATTTACATAGCCCTTTTAAAAACTTTTTAAAGTGTAAGGTCAACCTATGAAGAACTTAGTATTTTCAAACCTTCTTCATTCAATATTTTGGTGATTTACATTTATCAATCTAGATGGTTTGTTTTATTTAAAACTAGTATGTTATAATCTTGGTTCTAACACCCTTTGAAGCTCTACACTAGTAGCATGTCAATTTGAGTGTAGGATAAATTAATCATGCCTAGTTATTTTAAACATACATTTTTAACTTATATAATATTATTCTCATGAAATATGGTCTCTACAAAATTTTCTTTTCTCTCTACTTATCTCCCTTTTGGTTTTATTTTGAGTAATGTCCATTAGTTATATTAGACTTAGGTTTACATTAATTTTGAATTTTGTGAGAAGGTACAAAGAGTGGTGTTAGAAGGATTATAAAAAGTCTAGAAAACACCCTCATTGATCATTTATAAGACCACATGCATGTATCTCAAGCACTAAGTCATCTTCTTGACTCTAAAATGAGGAAGATGTAAGAGTCTATCGTCCTCCTCCCTACAGTGTATGTTCCACACCAATCAACACACATTAAAATGTATTAGAATCAAATTTTTACCAACTACAACAATTGTATCATCCCTCATGAATTTCATATTGGAGATCTCGTGCTCAAAGAGAATCAATTCAACACTATAAAGGAAAGAGAGAAGAAAGAAAAAATTGAGCCCAAATATTTGGGCCCATATATTGTGGTTCCTAAGTTTGGTTCGGGATCCTATAAGCTCACTTTCCTTGATGGTACTAAGCTTAGATACCCCATGAACATTATGCATCTCAAATTTTTCTACACTTGAGCTTATATACATTCTTGAAAATCTAAAAAATCAAAAAATAATATTTAAAAACCTCGTCAAAAGTAAAAAAAGCAGTAAAATAGAAAAATACAAAGATAATATTTTTTCCAATGATGAAAACCATGTAATTTTGGCACATTGGGCATGTCCTTTGGTGAAAACTAGTTTCCATCACCATAGGTATAATATGTTGTTCACAAGAACCTTGTACTGGGGGCATAACTAATCCTTCTTGGAATTTTCATTCCTTGAGTTCATAATCATGTCGTTGTAGACACAAAATCATGCACTTGGGTACATTTCTAAATCCTAAAAGGATACTAGCATTCATATGATTCTTAAGAAAGAAAACTAGTGGTTGAAAAATATATTTGGCATCTTTTCTTTATTTCTTGTTTTCTATTTGGTCTTACACACCCTACAGCCCAGTCATAACTTTACTAATTTATATTTTATGGCTTAAACACTAGCACCAGATAGATGAAGCACTCAGTGCTCCTGTCCCCTTTGGGCACCCCCGACTCTTTATGACCTTACTCACTCTTTTTGGGTCTCTTTTATCTTTTTGGAATGTTTTTCACTTATTGTTCAGCCTTTTAATTTTCTATAAAAAAATTCAAACAAGGGAATCATATAGATACATAGTTATGTGTTCAAAATCAAGGAACAAGCACTAAGCATTACTATCATCACCTTTGATTGCATTCAAAGGCACCTAAATCACTCCAAGGAATCCATCTAGCATACATTCAAGGGACAAAGGACTGCATACAAAACATAGGAAGGGGAAGTTCATTTTATTCCATTCACACATTCTACTACATTTTTACATTCTAGCTATAGCTCGCTATCAAGTGCAACTTGCACAAGGGAATCATAGGGCACAATTTCTACACAAACTCACAAGAACTACATGGAGTCTGAGATGTAGTATAGCCCTTAGTTGTAATTTCACACTCAATGTGACCATCGAGGTCACCGACTCCCCATTTTGTATTTTACTTTTTACATTTGATGTGGTTTGTGGGATTGTGTAGGTGAACTTTTTGTTGCATGTTACAGTGTACCTTTGGTTATCATAGCGTGAATAACATGATATCAATAGGGAAAAACTATGACACTCATGCAACACAATAAAAATAAAATCTATATCTTTTACACATACACAAGTGCCCAAATCAGATCATCAATGCCCAAGCACCCATGCCTTACACGGTGGTCGCCCCTATCTGTCATTGTTTGTGAGTTGTAGAATATACATGGATCAATTACAATGTTGTTTCATCTTGTTCATCACTTATCCCTAACCATGTCACTTCTTGTCCATTTAAAAATCAACTAAGTTCTTCTATTTCCATCTCTTGTTTAGGGTTTCATACTTTATATATTAGTTTTCTTGTGTCATTACTATATTTCAGCATTTATACATCATTTATTTTAATAGTGACTCTGCAATTAGATTTAATTAAAATTAAATTAAATCATTTAGTGAACCCCACTCATGAGAAAACACTTAGATCCTCATTCTACCTATTCTACCTAATCCTCTTTCATGGCTCCCAAAAATCCTCTAATATCCTTGCATTACTTACTTCAAATGCACCCACCATGCAAAGTTGTTCTTCAAAAATATCTAGACACTATACATCTCCCTCACAATATGCTACCCGCTCAATTAAATTCCATTTTTATCATCTATCTAATGACTCTATCGCTCCTAATCCTCCATCCAATCAACCCATATTAGAGTCAATTCAAGATTTAAATTTTTATTTCAAGACAAAATCCAAGCTATGGAAACAATGATTACATCTCTTAAAGCTGAAATCCAACATCTCAAGGATTCTTCTCATTCTACTTCTATGAATTCTACATGTGCTCATATCAGTGAACCCCAAGTCATACCACTACTAATGCTTCTTAATTTTGATTCAAATGTTATGCAAAATGATATTCTTCTTGAACTCCTCAATCACAAATTCATCAACTTGTTTTCAACTCAAAATCTAACCCTGGTTCTACTCTTGCTCCTACCTACCATTTTGACAACAATATGCTTTCTTATGATACATTTCAAGCTCTTTCACCATCACAAGTTATTTCTTTCATCATCACATATCTCTCCTTCATCACCACCCTTGGGGGAACCACAATTTTTCCTCCTTCCATTCCTGCAAGTTGTCTTTAGTATTTATTATCACACTTAATGCTCGTGATTCATGAATCACTTTTCTACACACTTTCAAACCTCTTGATACGCACCTTAGATCATCATTACCCCATGATTCACTCTAGTTCCATGCTTCATACTTGACTACTAAGGGTCTAAATCTGAAATGAACCTCACCAAATTCACTCTTCACACTCTACGCTTCATGATCTATCTTTATAGCACACATTTTCAAACCGTTACTCTATGACACACTCTAGTTACATGGTTTATACTCAACTGTTGAGGTTATAAATATGAAATGAACCTCACCATATTCACTCTTTGTGCTCTACACTTCATGATCTATATTTCTAGCACACATTATCAAACTAGTTCCTAATGACACACTCTTGTTCTATGGTTCATTCCTTATTTTTAGGGGTCTTTTATAAATGAACCTCATTTCATACACATCCAATGGGGCATTCTACTCCTATCACATTAACACATTGGATATCATTCCATTATACTCATACACCGCATTTACATACCTTGGTTGCGCTTACTCTTGCTTTCTCATGCTACTTATGTGATGAAATTTTCTTACTATGCTAGTCGAATACTTAGTACATCATTATAGTTCTATAAACACACATACGCGTTCACTTGGTCTTTTACGGTGAATGTGGATCTCTTATAGGTTTTTACACACTACAATGATGTTTGAAATTATGCCTTTTACCAATCCCACCGACACCCCTGGGGGCATCTACCTTTACTACTCTCACATAATATAGGTGTTATTGTTTCATCATTTACTAATTCTAATTTCTAGCACATTAATTTCCATTTAATATGCATGCCTTGACATACTATCTATCATTCTAACATGATAATCATTGTTTCATGTGTAGCAAATTCTTTGCAGAACTATATGCCACCATGGTTATGTGATACACTTTACTTGACATTGTTTTCCATTGTATGTAATTATTCGCGGTATATGCCCTATGTCGTGTATGCTCATTATATGTTTTTGGACACTTTGGCACTGATTTTATTGTGACATTATGAGTGATGTCACATGTTTGAAACACACTTTTCACGATCCACTTTTTTTGCAAACGTTCTTGTTATATTTTCTTTTATTACACGCTTGCTACTTTTTATACCACACATGTTACTAACCACTTTTTTTACATGTGCCTTAGTTTTTACCATACACATCCCCTACCCCTGTAGGGATACAAAGACAACTAGCATCAAGTCCTCGCTTTTGGGCCACACACTCCTACAATCATTACATGCACCCATGTTATGTTGTGGAGATTATTTTCATGTGTGGAAACGTTGAAGACTTTACACTAAAAGTATTGTACACTACCCATAATTTTTTACCAAGGTTTGGGGCCGAGCTAGGCCGCAAGCAAGGGGTTAAGGGTGGCAGCCCCCAAGAAAAAAATTGGCCTCGAAAAATGTGCTTGATATTTCTAAAAATGTGTTCTTCTCATATGGGTAGGATTTTTGACCCATAGGTTTATGGGGTAGTTTTGGCCCATGGTTTTGGTACCACCAACATTGTAAAACTACTTAAGTAGTTTCCTATTAATGTACTTTTGATAGGTGAGACATTATATTTGTATATGTGTGTGAATTTGGGTGTGAATTCAAGAGAGTTATTTGAGCACATCTCCAAACAAACTGGGTATTGTATTGAGAGAGAGGTGACTTGTAATAAAATATGAGCAAGTGATTCTTGGTGGATGTAGCCTTTAATTGGGTGAACCACGTTAAATATTGTCTTTATATTATGTTCTTTTAATTTTTGCACCTTTATTTTCAGATCTGTTATATTATTCTGTATATTAGTTTCTACTATTGCGATTATGTGTGGGATTGCTTTGCATATTTTATCCCTTACTCCCTAATAATTGGTATCGTAGATTAGTTTGGTTTGCTAAAATGTTTAATCACAAGGAAATTTTGAGCTTGAGTGGGAGCTATGGCAAATGATGGAAGATCAAGGGTTGATAAATTCAATGAGCAGAATTTTAGTCTTTGGAAGATGCAGATGGAAGATTACCTTTATCAGAAGGATCTTTATATTCCTTTTGTCTAGAAAAGGGACCAAACCCTTGAGCATGAAGGATGTAGAATGGGATTTTATGGATAAGAAGGAACTTGGGACAATTTGGCTATGTCTTGCATCTTCGAGTATTATTTAGTGTTTCAAAGGAAAAGACTACAAAAGAACTTAGGGATGCATTAGTGAAGTTGTATGAAAAACCCTATGCCTCTACCAAGATATTTTTGATGAAAAAGTAATTTAATATGAAGATGTATGAGAATCGTTCAAGAATGAGATCATTTAAATGATTTTAATATGGTTGTAAATATGTCATCTTTGGTTATAATAGAATTTGATGAAGAAGTTAGGGCTTTATTAATTCCGAGCTATTTACCCGAGAGTTGGAATAGCTCGATAATGGCGGTAAGTAACTCGAGTTCTAGCTAACTCAAAGTTAAATTTTGAGGATGTTGTAGGAGTTATTATAAGTGAGGAAATACAAAGAAAAATATCCAGGGAATATTCTACTTTAGAGAATACTTTGACGGTGGAAACTAGAGGGAGAGAAGAATATAGGAAGTTGTGGAAAATCGAAAGATCGGGCAAGGTCAAAATCCAAAAGCAAGATGGTATGTTGGCACTATGGAAAGTCTAGGCATGCAAATAAGGATTTTTGGGAGCTTCGGGACAAGAAGAAACAACAAGAAGAAAACCAAGAGGAAAATGTGGCAATGGGTAATGTATGTCAAGATGCTTTGATTCTTTCTTTGCATAATATTGTTGAATCTTGGGTTTTAGATTCGAGGGGCTTCTTTCTATGCTACTCCACATAGGAATTATTTTTTTGATTATGTTCAATGGTATTTTGGGCATGTTTTTCTTGGTGATGATGAGCCTGCAAAGCATAGTTGGAAAAGTTTCATTATTACGATTTACGACATGAATGGGAATACATGGCTATTAAAGGATGTCAAACATGTGCCTACATTAAGACAAAATTTGATATCGGTGGGGAAGTTGGGAAGTGACGGTTGTATTGTGATATTTACGGTGGAATATTTTAAGGTTATTAAGGGTGATCTTGTGTTAGCAAGAGGTAATAAGGTTGGAACCTTGTATTTAACCACCGATAGCACTAATTTATAATTTTTTGGCTTCAGAAGTAGATACAAAATTGTGGCACTATATAGCACGATCATATGAGTCATAATGGCATGGAGATCATAAAGAAGAATTCTCTTAGATATACGAGAAATGGGTTTGGAGTTCTATGAGGACTACATATATTGGAAATAAAAGAAAGTAAGGTTTCTCAAGGTTGGACCTATAAAGAAAGAGAGTAAGTTGGAGCTGGTACATTCTAATGTGTGGGGCCAACTCAGGTATCATCTCTTGGGGGTTCAAATTATTATGTTACTTTTATTGATGATGTAACAAGGAAAGTTTACGTATATTGTATTAGAAACAAATTTTATGTATTTGACACATTTGCTAAATGGAAATCCTTCATAGAGAATGAAATAGGTTTTAAGCTAAAATTTCTCGAAGTCAAAAATGGAGGGGAGTATTACAGCTATGATTTTGATGATTATTGTTCTAAGAATGGAATATGTAGGTAAAATATGGTTCCATGAACTCCGTAGTAGAATGGGGTGTCAGAAAGGATGAACATTACAATAATGGAACATGTTAGGAGTATGAGGTTACATGTGGGATTGTCGGTTTCTTTTTTGGCAGAAGCAGTGAGCACATATGTGTACTTGATAAATAAAGGACCCTCAATTGCCTTGTATGGAGACATACATGAGGAGGCTTGGTCAGTAAGAAATTTGATTACTCATTTCTTAAATTCTTTATATGTGAGGTATTAGTTCATACCGACAAGGATGATAGGACCAAACTAGAGGCTAAATTAGAAAAATGTACTTTCATTGGTTATGGTGGTGATGACTTTTGATTTAAATGTTAGATTACTAAGGAAAATAAGATCATTTGATCTAGGGATGTGGTCTTTAATGAGAAAGTTATGTAAAGGCAAAAGTTACATGAAAATAAGGAAGAATCCAAGAAATAATATGCAGTGGTAGAGGATCTTCTAGATGGGAAAGTGACACATGAATCAGTTCAGGAACCTACTCAACAAGAACCCCAAAATCCTATATTGATGAGGTCATCTAGGGTAAGAAGAGAACCTTAAACATTTTTCTCCTTCTCTTTATTACTTATTACTCACTGAAAATGGAGAGACAAAGATATTTGATGAAGCAATGCAAGTAGATTCCGGGAAGAAGTGGGAGCATGTCATCGATGAGGAGCATTAGGCTCTCATGGAGAACCAAACATGGGATTTGGTGAAGCTACCTGAAGGCAAAAGATCATTGTAGAAAAAGTGGGTGTACAGAGTTAAAGGGGAAGAAGGAGACAAGAAAATATACAAGGCCCGGTTGGTGGTTAAGGGGTTTGCACAAAAGATATGTATAGATTTTGATGATATTTTTTTCTCATGTAGTAAAACCTGACTTCTATTAGAACTATTCTTGGAATATTTGTAGCATAAGACTTGCACATAGAGAATCTATATGTGAAGACCGCATTTCTCCATGGTGATTTGGAGGAAGATCTATTTATGCAACGTCCATAAGGCTATGAGGTCAAAGGTAAAGAGGATATGGTGTGCAAACCGAATAAGAGCTTGTATGTCTGAAACAAGCTGCACATCAATGGTATAATAAATTTAATAGCTTCATGATGGATCAAGGTTTTATTAGATTCCATTATGACCATTGTGTGTATACAATAAAATTTTAATATGGTGGTTATATTATCATGTGCTTGTATATGGATGACATGTTAGTTATAGAAAAAACATGCAAGAAATAAAAGTACTCAAGAAGCAACTCAGTGACCCCTTTTCTATGAAGGATTTGGGGGTAGCCAAATAAATCCTTGGTATGAGGATACCTCAGGATAGGAGGAAGCAGAAGCTAACTTTATCTTAAGAAGAGTACATTAATAATGTCTTGGAGAGATTTAATATGTAGGATGTTAAACCGATCGGCACTCCTTTGGTAGGCTATTTCAAGTTATCAAAGGAGTTGTGTCCCAAGATAGAGCAAGAGAGAAACCAAATTTCCAAGGTATCTTACTCATCAACGGTTGGAATTTCGATGTATGCCATGGTGTGCACTAGTAATGATATTTCCCATGTAGTGGGAGTTGTGAGTATATTTATGAGTGATCCAGGTAAAGATCATTGGCATGTAGTAAAGCGGATCCTTGAGATTTGAAAGGGACCATGGGGATAGTTTTGTCTGCAGAGGATCATACACCACTTTTCGTGGTTATGTAGATTTATATATGGATGGAGATGTAGAAAACATGAGGATCATGATAGGTTATATTTTCATTGTAGGTTGGATAGTAGTGAGTTGGATTTCATGCATGGCAAGCTTGTGGCTTTGTCAACCATGGAAGTTAGTATGTTTCTTGTCATAGAGGAAAGCAAAGAGATGATTTGGTTACAAAATTTGCTTGAGGATTTTGGGCATAAGCAAGAGGAAGGAAGTTGCATAGTGATAGTAAAATTTCTATACACCTAGATAAGAACTATGCTTTCCACTCTAGGATGAAGCATATACAACTAAGGTACCATTTCATTAGGTCAACTTTGGAGGAAGAGAAGTTGAAGCTGGAGAAGATTTATACTAGTCTGAATCCTACACACATGATGACCAAGGTGGTAAAAAGGGAGAAATTGAAGCCATGTTCAGCTTTGGTTTGTCTTCACGAACAACGGTGAAGGGTTAGGAAGATTTCTCAGAGGAAATCTAGTCTCCAAGTGGGAGATTATTATGTTGTGGAGCTTGTTTTCATGTGTGGAAGTTTTGAAGACTGTACACTAAAAGTATTGTATATTATCTATAGTTTTCTCACCTGGGTTTGGGGTCGGGTCGGGTCTCAAGCGGGGTCCAGGAGCAGCATCCCCACGGTAGTAGGGGTTTGGGGACATGCCCCAACGAAAAAAAACTTTTTCCTTGAAAAATGTGCCCAATATTTTGGGAAACGTGCTCTTCTCATATGGGCAATATTTTTGACCCATAGGTTTATGGGGTAGTTTTGGCCCATGGTTTTGGTACCCACGGTATTGTAAAATTGCTTAAGCAATTGCCTATTAATGTACTTTTGATAGGTGAGACATTGTATTTGTAGATGTGTGTGAATTTGGGTGTGAATTCAGGAGAGTTTGTTGAGCATAGCTCCAAACAGATATGGGTATTGTATTGAGAGAGAGGTGGCTTGTAATAAAATTTGAGCAAGTGATTCTTGGTGGACATAGCCCAAATTTGGTGAACCATGTTGAATCTTGTATCTATATTGTGTCCTTTTAATTTCTACACCTTTATTTTCAGATTTGTTATATTATTCTACATATTTTTTCTACTATTGTGATTCTATATGGGATTGTTCCGCATATTTTGTCCCTTATTTCCTAATAATCCCAAATGAGGGGCATACATTGGGTGAAAAAATCACCCCTACAACAAGTCAAAGTTACACTATAGATCTACATAGTACAGAAAAAAGCACAAGCACACAATCACGAGAATGGCCCTGTAACCTAACTTGGTTCTTCAACACAAAGATGACACCAATGCCCAAACATTAGACAATAGTGCCAGGAGCTTTTGTCCTCCCCTAGGTATAAAATTTCTTGGGGACACATACAGTCATCTTATTAGATCATCACAGTTCACGAAGTCTTCATAGTAGTTCTAAAGTTACGGGCACAATCCTCCAAGCACATAATACATTTTATCTCCTTCAATCGATACAACTCGGAACTAATTCAAAAGTAATTCAGAGAGTAGGGAAAAATAAGGGATGTACCATCTATAGTGGTGCTTATTGGGTAGAGTCATGGATGGAGAGTAACACTAGACCTCTCTCCTCAACACTTACTATTTTTGTGAAATCACCCAAAAAACTCACACTTGGCTTGAGATCACCCAAAAACTCACACTCGGCATGAGATCACCAAAAAAATCACTCTTCACAAAGATTTCAAAGTACACTTTTCTATATTTTACACTTTTTTAATCAGTGTAAACTTTCCTTTACTACTACTCTTACACACTTTTACATAATTTTTCATACTTTTCTCAAATTTTTTATAAACAAAAATTTGAACAATCTTTCTCTCTTCTTCTGCAATTCTATCTTAATATGCAACAAGAAACAACCTACAACAACAAATACAAGCACAATAGCAGCTACAACACAATGCATATGCTTTACCCTTAGGGTCACTTTCCTTTCCTATTCTTCACACTTCACTTTTTATCATTCCAAGCTTCACTTGTCCACTCAAAGCATGTATTTCACTGCACACTCTACAAGATCATAAGGTATGCATCTCTTATCTAATTTATGTTAAGGTACACAAAATCACACACTTGGGTATATTTATAGGTCCTAAAAGCATACTAGTATTCATGTGATTCCTAAGAAATAAAACTAGTGGTTGACAACTATATTTGGCCTCTTTTCTTTATTTCTTATTTTCTATTTGGTCTTACACACCCTATAACCTAGTCAAAACTTTATTGATTTATCTTTTATGGCTTCAGAAACCAACACCCAGACAGACGAAGTGCCCGGATGCTCATGTTCCCTCTCGGTGCCCCGACCATTTCTTACCTTACTCACTCTTTTTGGGTCTCTTTTATCTTTTAGGAATATTTTTCACTTATGGGTCATCCTTCTATTTTTCAATTATGAAATTCAAACAAGGGAATCATATAAATACATAGTTATGTGTTCAAAATCAAGGACCAAGCACTAAGCATTACTATCATCACCTAATATTGCATTTAAAAGGCACCTAAATCACTCCAAGGCATTCATCTAGAATTTTTCAAGGGACAAGGGACTACATACATATCATAGTAAGGGGAAGTTCATTTTATTCCATTCGGACATTCTATTACATTACCACATTCTAGCTATACAAATTACACCCCACTATAAAATGCAACATGCACAAGGGCATCCTAGGGCACAATTTCTACACATACTCACATGAACTACATGGATTCGATATTTAGTGCAGCTCTCAGTCATAAATTCATTCTTGGGTGATCATTAGGGTCATTCTAACTCCCCATTTTATATTTTCCTTTTTAGGTTTGATGTGGTTTATGGGCTTGTGCAGGTGAACTTCTTTGTTGCAGGTTATAGGTACCTTCGGCAATCAAAGTGCTAACAATATGCGATCAATAGGGAACTCTTACGACATAACAAAAAATAGATCTAGAGCTTATACATAGACACAGAACCCAAATCTAGTCATCGGTGCCGGGTGCCCTTGCCCTGCTACGGGCACCCCTTTTTGTCATTATCTTGAGTTGCAGAATTTACAGAGATCAATTACGATTTTTTTTCATCATGTCCATCACTTATCCCTACCCAGATCACTTCCTATCCATTCAAAAATCATCTAAGTTATTATATCTCCCTCTCTTGATTAGGATTTCATATTTTATGTCTTAGTTTTCTTATTTCATTATTGTATTTCATCGTTTATGCATCATTCATTTCAATAGTGACTTTGAAATTATATTTAATTCAAATTAAATTGAATCAGTCGTATCTATTATTCTTGGATTTGATCTATATTTTTCCTACTCTTCTATATCTATGTAGGAGCCTACCTTTATATATTATAACCTCTTATTGGGGGCATTTTAATGCAATTTTCTCTTGTGCATAGTTTCATAAAAATATACAAAATCTAATAACATCACAAAACATTAAAAATCCAAAAACATGGTAAAACCTAAAAAAATCCAAAAATGTTAGAAAACCTAGAGAATTAAAAAACATAGTAAAACCTAGAAAATCTAAATAAGTAATAAAACCAAGAAAATCCAAAAACATGTTAAAACCTAGAAAATCCAAAAAAAAAGTGTAACACCTAGAAAATCTAATAACATCACAAAACCTATAAAATCCAATAACATCACAAAACCTAGAAAATCTAAAAACATGGTAAAACCTAAAAAATCCAAAAACTTGTTAAAACCTAAAAATACAAAAACATCACAAAATATAGGAAAAAACCCACAATAATGTATAAAAATCCTAAATATCAAAAAACAAAATCACAAAATCCTTCTTCAACACTCACTCGTTCTAGTGAGCATGTGGACCATCTTATTGTCTCCATCCATCAACAGGTTACATACTTGTTATGTCTATCTTTCTGGCATATATCATTTCTCAAGGCATAATCATAGTGCATGTTTTCTTATAACCTGAATTCTTTTTCCATCATCACTTCCTTTGCATGTATCCTCACTTAGGGCATCATATTCACCCTTGTTGTATAACTACAACATTTGGATCTGCATAAAAAGAACAAAAATAACTATTAGTGCTTTTATTAAACATTGCTTGTTTGAATGTATTTGTTTGTACTTGTTTGATTGCTTGTTTATTTACTTTCTTGCATTACCTTGTATTGTAATTTATTTTGAGTCATACCTATAACATCTTACAAGCATCAATATTATGGTATTTCATATCATAAGTACCTATTATTGTATGATTTTGTAAAATAAGAGGTATCTTAAGTCTTAATAGTGTGCAAAGCTATCATAAGGCTTCTCATTCATACTCCCTACTAATCACATCTACCCATATTACATCCTCATATATCTACCTTCTCATGATAATTAATATTTCCTTAAATTAATGTCATGTCATTTCTTCTACCCTATCAAGACATGGCAGCTAGGTGACAAGCCCAACCACATACACAAAAATTGGTTAACATATATGCATTAAATAAAACCACATCAACTCATTTAGACTACATCAAAGAGATACAAATATAAACATAACATCATTACAAAAATCATCATAACATCATCACATTCAATTTACTCATGCATCTATCCATAATCATCCATATATAATCCAAATAAAATGTTATACAAATTTCATGATCCCCAATGGAAAAACTAAACACAACCATGAGCCAAAAATGTGTCATCTATATGTGTGTGTATGTATATGTATATATCAAATATAATCAAGTTTACAAAAATGGTATCATAATAATGTGTTATGCATATCATGATGGTACAACCAAACTCATATATATAGTTAGAGTCATCTCTCGCATGACTCTCTCCTAGTGATGGACTGCCTATAGGTCCTAGGGGTGGTGACCCTAGTCTCAATCCTCATGTCGGCACATGTGCTGCTAAACTCGCTGGACCCATCACTGAGGTTGTCCCTATCTAGGATCATGATCTATTTTATCCTAAGGGTCTTAACGAATGACTCACTCTCTACCTTTTTGAGTAGATCACAACCCACTAATCTACTGCTACAATGATCTCATACACGTGTTCCTATAGTAGATAGCCTCACCCTACGGTAGTGTAATGTTATCTATCATATATGTGACACCATGTTCCCCTAAGGTTTCTCTCAACATAGTCTTTACTCCACTTCTGGGTAATATCTATATATATATATATATATATATATATATATATATATATATATATATATATATATATATATATATATATATATATATATATGAGTTGGGCCTCTTTCCACATTTAGGGTGTTATGATCTCTATAATGCATCACTCTTTACGGTGTAATTATCTCACTCAATCTTTGTAGTATCTCACTTTTATATGGTTGTATCCCTCTTTTTGGTCCGCTATACTAGGTCAACCCTTATTTTTGTTACCTCGGCTATCAGCGTAATAATATATGTATCATTTTTTTGGTTAGGACCCTAGGTTATCAACCTTATTATCTCTACCTCATGGGTAAATATCTATGTAGACATTACCTATGTTACTCATTGTGTGTATTGGTCAATACCTAATGGTATTTCCCTATTCCTCCTATGTTTGGGGAAATCTATGTAATGGTAAATATTTTCCCTATCCCTTTCACATCCCATCCATCTCTGTCATCTCCTTCGTCCTCTCTGTATCCACCTGGGGCTATCCCCATCCATCTCATCCTTCTATTAGATTACACTAACATCTACCATGGTCCCACTACTTGTACCAAATCATGTTACAGTGTCACTACTAGTGTTATCCCTTGATCTTATTGATGCTACCACTTCACTACCCCCTACATGGACAACTCATACTTTGGGTTGTCCCTCTATACATATTTGTATCATGTACATGATATCTCTGTCAATGCAATCACATCTTCCTTTGATATACTAACTATCCTATGTCATGCTATAACTAGTCTCACTGGTCAAAACTATTGGTACCAGCCCCATTACTCTCATGCATTCCATGTATCAATGATACCCATGCACATATCTCACATGATCACTACTTGTGTCACTTAGTTTTTGTTGATAGTATGTCATCTATGTTTGGCTCTCAGTCTCATATCTTTAGTCACATGGGAAAAAATATCTGGTGTTGTCGGTACCTCATTTCTATAATCAAACTACTGCAACACCTTTTTTTCCTCAATTATACACCCCCTAGTGACCTAACAATGTTCTCTTAGGAAGGGGGAACACTTGGATGGTGGTAGATTAGGAAATATTTCATTTGCAGTAGCTGAGGAGGGCTCTATAACTTCCTTGGGATAAATATTTGAGGTGATTGAGGGTCACATATAAAGGGGATGACCTCATCCTACTACTTTTCAACCTAACTTCAACCAAGGTGAGAGGACTTGCAAGGTAACCTGAATGTAGAGGGAGAGATAGATTCTTTATTCCTCTTGATATGTTTCAATGATGGATCAATTTGGGATAAGCATGGCCATGAATACAACACTCACTCTCATGAGTTTTCATAAAAAAATCCATATGCTTAGTGCACCAAACACAAGTTACTATAGATAGTAAAGTTCGGTTGCTCTTGCATTCTCTTGGCATTAAAATTAAGGCTAGAAGGCACCTTCAGTGATATTTAGAGAAAAAAGTAGTAAATGGAAAGAATATAAGTTAGTATGATTGGGTGGGATCAATTATGGTGGTTATAACTTCACAAAGGGGGATTTATATGATAATACATTCTTTGTATCAAAGTATTTAACACTTACTAAAGCAGCTTGTTATCCTGTAAAGTACAAAACACTTAATTAAGTAGTGGCACTAAAGGAAGATTTGCACTCATTGATACTCAACAGATGCGAAGTTTCAACAAAATCCATAAAAGACTCAACACAAAATCTTGTGCAAATATTCTAATAAATTATTTATTGCGTCTACTATAGTATGCCCAAGATACACTCAAAGGATATTAAAAATCACTTCAAAAAAATGGATACAGTGAGGATTTTAGAATTATGTCCAATATTACAGAGTAAATTCTCACACCATAATATTGAATTAATGACCAAAGCACAACCATCTAGGACTGATATAGTGTACTACAAAGAGAATAAATAAGCACAAAATTATAGTAGAAAATATAACTCGTTAATTAGCCATTCAACATACATAACCAAGAACACAGAAACTAAACTCAGAAGTAGACATATTTCATTTAGATCTTGAATTTCTTAACAAGGGAACATAAAGAAAATTCTCTCAATGTTTTTCAATGGTTGTACATTACAACAACCTCTACACAAAAGTTTTGGAAACCAAAATTCATATGCATTTCACAAAAGAAACATGCAGTATTACAATTTTCTTTCTCGACCTTTTCAAAATAGAAAAATTAAACCCCCTTTTACCGTAATACCAAAAATAACACTCTTTTATATGAGTACACCCCCATATTTATACAAATTTGATGAGTTATTACAATCCAATTCCCCCAAATAGAAAGTGAATCTTCTCCTTGTTCATAAAGAAAAATATTTAATCAGAGCAGAATGTAATTTGTCTAACTAAAAATATATGATTTTCTATTAGTATTTTGGGATTGATTACCTTCACCGCCACATGTGTAAAATAGTTAGATGATATTTCCAAGTGCACTTGTGTTTGTATTTTCTCTTTTTCCAAAAAAAAGCCATCAATTTTGAATAAAATGATTCCTATTTTAAGGGCTTGTGGAGACCTTTCCAATGAGACTAATTTTGCGTGATTTGGAGCTCTAGAGAAAAATTTATGCCTATTTAAATTTTTACATGTCGAATAAATAGGAGAGTGACACGTGATAGCTTTTGATTGGCTTCAAGAATTTTCTTTGTCTACGAGTCTACTTCCCTTTTCTTATCTTTATTTTTTGGATTTGCATGTAAGTGATTTCCATTTACGAAATGTGAGCCAATAAGAAAATTCCATGTTCCTTTTCCTTCTTAGACTATTCTCTTACGTGATGATTTCTACAAAACATGAGCCAATGAGAAAGCTCCATGCTCCTCACACTATTAGAATGTTTGATAACCTTGAATAACTCTAGAAAAACATGAGCTTATGAGAAAGCTCCACAATCCTCGCAATTTCATTCTATTTGATAACCTCAACTTATAGCCATGAAATGTGATCCAATAAAGAAGCTCCACACATATTTTGCAATTCACCTTCATTTACAAAAACCTTATTAGAGTGTGACGCATAAACCAATGAGATAGCTCCATGTTACTAGAAATTTTGTTCTTTTCAAATTGCAAAGCATAAACTAATGATAAAGCTCCATGCACATTTGTGGTTTCACAGTTCCAAGTTCTCTTGCTTTCATATTCACTTTTCATTGGTTATGGGGGAAAGCCTTGGCATCATGACCTTTATCTAGGTGGAATTCATTCATTGGCTCCTCAAAAAATTGCCATGTATAGTGCCTTGACTAGTCGGACCACCTAGACCCAAAGCCTTATGAAAATAAATTCATTCCATGGACTTGAGGTCTGTGGAAGCCCATCTACTCATCTTATGCTAGAATGGTGATGTGTTTCCACCATTAGGTGTTGATCTTTTTCCTTCTTGACATCTCCTAACTTTGCCATTTTTTTCGACCATGTTGAATTTGCCCGACTACGGACTCCAAAACCATATGAAATCTACCTCATTCAACAAACTTGAAGTCTATGAAATTTTAATGGCTTAGAGAGGCATGCAATCTAACCATGTGTCCTCTACTTCGTGGACATTTGAATTGTTTGGTGATGTATATATTTGAGAAATTTTGAACTTCCCAAGTTTTTTTTAAATGGTTGAGTTCATTTAAATTTTTCATTTGGTACTAATTGCATGTTTTTTTACCTTTGTGAAATATGTAAACATATCCTAATCACCTATAAGTCTGATGTTTTTATACTTTGATAAACTAGTCCATTAACTAGTTCCTTGGGAATTCTTATGGTTCCAGTAGAAGAAACAAGGCTTTAAAATATTGCGGGTTTTGTGATCAAGATTCACAATAGAAGATATGATATTGAAAAGAGTTTGAATTCATCTTAAGTCTCAACTTTTGGTCCCATATACTCTTTAGTCTCGTGGACATCATTAAAATATTTCATTTCATTTTAGTCCTCCAAAATTTCGTTGAATCCTTTCTTTTTATTTTAACAAAGAAAAACATTTCTTACAAATTTATAATTCCCCTTTACTCAGACTAAACTTTGAATCAAGGGGAACAATATGAAGCACACATAATAGTTACATCTTATGGAGAGGATGGGGAAAATACCAGCAAAATCTAGGGGCCTGGATTGAGCACCAACACACCCTATTAGGCTTGTACCACTCCATGACAAAATCAAATCGTCCTATTAGGTAGCACTTTATGTAAGCATATGCCATCTCTACAAAGTTATTTGTCATTTTCCTTATATATAAGTACATCTTCCATGTGATATTAGTTTTGATGATCTCATACAAAGATTACCTCATCCCGAACAAATCCATCCAAAGGCTCATGTATCCTCTTCCTCAAGTGGATCAAATGGCCCCACCGATCATCCAACTATAATGAGCTCCTAGGACCATATCTATTAGAGGGTCATGTGCCATATGCTCGCCACCCGTATACACCACCAAGTGTAAATCCATGTAAATATGGCCTAGGTTTTGATATCCCTAAGTAGATCGTTGATAGTACTCCACAATGTTTATTATAACTCCAAAAATCTAGTGGACAAGTAACAACCACTCTTTTTCAGAAGCAAGATGTCGTTAATAAGAGCCGTCAATACTAGGGGTAGGTCCTCGATCATATCTTGGTCAATAATATCAAACACCATGATGTTGGTCCTCCACCAAGGTATATTGGACTTATTTATAGCTCATATCATCTCTCTTATCATATCGGTCATGTAAAAATAAAATGGATTGCCTATGATCGTAATATAAGAATCTAGTGAACATCCTCTATGATAACTATCATCTCCTATGTTGGGAGCTAGAATGTGTTAGTCTCTCAATGCCATATCTCAAATAGAGTAAGTATTATTTCATTGTTTATCTTCCCCTAGAGATGGAATTAATTCTATGTAGTATATGCACAACACCTCCAAAATGGCCCAATCATGAGGGTGCATCATTTGAATTCATTGTAAGGCTCTAAATCAGCTCTCCCAAAACTAGATCATTGTATTCCTCACCTATAGTCATCTCAAACGTGAGTTCATACTTAACCAATTTTGGAAATTCATCATTTACCCTTAATCATTTTTCTAAATTTGTGAATATGCTATCATATGTCGTGAATCCGTTGAAAATTGTGAATTTGTTATTATGTCCAAAGAAATCCACCATCAAAGGAAAATCACTATGACATAGGTCAAATTTGTTATTACATAGGAGTCCATTAAAATGGAAAAACCACTACAACATATAGAAAATTCATTAGTATCAGCAAATCCACCACAACATATCAAATTCTCCAATCTCTATGCAACGCCACCAAAATTGTTCTTAGACCACCACAACTTAGCACAAAGCCACTAAAGTTGACAAAGGTCAATTTCATTGGCCTCATGTGCTACTATTTTTATGGTGTCTAATGCACTCAATTTTTTTCCAAAAATTAAATGAATTTAAATGAAATCAACTACATGATCCTCGTGTCTTAGCATCTGTTTGTACTCCTAAACTCACTCTACTCTATGTGTGAGCACCGAAATGGCCATCTCTTCTCGCCGCAATCACCCAAATATCTTTTCTACTAATTGGGAGGTGTGAAAATGAATTTTACCACTCCTCCCTATATATATCCTTTGTTGTCGTAATTTCTACCATCATGATGGCCTTTTGGCCACCACAATAGCCTTTTCTTCCATTGTGATCATTTTTCCTCTCTTTTCAAATATCAATCACCTTCTTCTATCACCTTGTTGATGCTCGAAGGGCATCGCCATCTTAATATTTTTTTCTTCCTCCCATGAAAAATAAAATTGTTTATCATCTTTGAAATGATGACATTTGCATGACACCACATCAAAGAGGGTCAAATGTAGACACATATTTTACGATGCATAATTTTAATACTAAAATTGTACTAATTGTTATATTTCCCATCATCGCCATCTAATTAGTGACCCTCTGCTAATTAATTAATATTACCCATCATCTTTAATTAATTAATGACCTTCCATTAATTATTTAATGTATTTCCTCTTTGATGTCAAATATTTTCACTTCCTTAGTTAAAATATCATTTTAATTAATTAAGTACCTATTAGTTAAAATCCCCTTTAATAGGTGACGGTGGTCTAAGTGGAGTGGTTATGTCGGATGGTTGTATTTGGCTCTACCCACGTTCAAATCCCACTTAGGCGATTCGAGGTGGTAATGTCCGAGGTGGCACGATTGGCAAGCTGATTTAACAGAGATGGATTCGGGTTCGAGATTTCTGCGTTAGAAGTGTGTTCAGTGTGGTGGTTCGGTTCACTAATTGTTGATCTTAAAATGCTATATCTTGGCTAAATGTACTGTTTCATAGCTCCGTTCAAAAGTGTTTATCTATCTAAAAAAATAACCTTTAATTAATTAATTACCCCTTTCCCCATCTTTTATTTAATTAATAGCCCTATTTTTATAAAATCCCACTTTCAAACCCCTCTAAACCCACTAAATTTCCTCTAAATTTCCTCTAAATAGCTTCTATAAGCTAATCTTGACCTATTAATTGAACCTCCTCTAATTCCCATGGGTTTTTATTCTTACTTAGTTACCTTTAATCATGTTTATCCACTCCTAATTCTAATCTCCATTATCTCACATTCATTACAAGTTGTGCTTCTCCCAAAGAGTAAAGCTATAAAAAGCAACCTACTACACCCATCTCGAAATATACCATGTCCTTACAATACATATATATCCATTTTCTCATATGAGCATTTTATCTCTAGAAAGCTTGCAAAAGTGAGAAAACCCTTGCCTTGTTGAAGTAGTAAGAGGAGAATCAAACATGGATTTTGGGCCATTTTGAGGAGATCTCTTCCTTTACCAATATCCCTCTTTAAATAAAAACCTTTGTGTCTTGAACTCGGCTCACACAGATACCCACATTCCAAAACAAATCCACACAATGAAGGGATATTTGTGTTTACAATATTTATGTTTATGCAATTTTTTTATCTTCCTTTCTTAGCTTTATCTTGATGTATTTACAGTAGGAATAGATTAGGATATACTTGGGGTTGGATCTCAATTTAGTTTATTTATTTTTATTTGTATGCATACACCACTATGCACAAACACCTTTCCTTTTGTAGGTATAGGATATCTAAGGTGGTCACCTCTTCAGCACCTTATATGACTTTTAGACATCTCCTTTAGCAATGTGAAACAGTTATTTATTTTGAGTCACATGCTCAACATGGTTTTCACACATGCCTCAAAAGATGGGGAATCTATCCGGGTTTATTGAATATTTTCAATAGATGTAGATATAATTTTGTGGGAAGATTCAAGTATAGATAAGGTACAGGAACACAAAAATACAATCATACATAGAAATTTGGTAAAGTCAACACGGGGTCAAAACCATACGTTTTGGTCGAACCATATGGTACAGTCCTAACCCCCACACGTTTTTGACTCGGGAGAAATTTCAGCAAGATTTTTACATTTTTATATTTTCACATATATATATACAAATTTTCATATCCAAACTGTGTATCTCCTTCCTAGTTCGAGTATTGGTAGCACATTTTTATCATATTCTATCATTTATTTCAATTCATACTCATTTGTTTGGAATATGGGGAGTTTGGGGACACTTGTTCCCTTTTTTATTTTATATCCTTATTTAAAAAATTGTTTCTAGATCCATCTACGGTGGTGTGATCCATCGGGTTAAGGAATGTAGCGAAGTAGCTAATAGCTTCATGGATAGGATTTCTCTCTTATTACACATAAAGGGAAAAATATCAAATTTATTCAATAACTCTAGTACATGGTATTTTTCCTTCATGGGGGTGCATTTGTACCTCTTTATTCTTCTCCCTCTTGCACATTTCCATGTTGAGATGTATGCACCTACCACTCTGGTTTCTCCTCAAAGACAAATTAGGGACTTATCACCCCCAATCCTTCAGTGAAGTTCATCAAATAAAATCCCTAATAAAAATTCAAAGCATGATAAAAACATGTGTATTATTTCCTTGGTTACATCTTATTACTTCACATATATGAAAATACCAAAACTCTTTTGTTAGATGTTTTATTTGAGTTACAATGAATTATCTATCATGATCATTGACTATAATTTATATTGCAGATTTTATCATGGATTATTCCAACCAATATCAACAAAGCATTTCCAAAACAAACATTCAAGAAAAGGAAAAGTGTGTTTACACACTCAGGTACAATTTCCTTTAAGCATGTAATTTTCAATTCATACTTAAAAGGGGAAAATGAACATAGTCAAAGTTGATCATTTGCACTTTAGAAATCCTTGATTTTTCTATGAACTCTTTTTATGATAAATACTTTTCCATTCCCACTTAGCACTTTATGAGGTCCATTTTTTAACTTGTTTATCCTTACACACTGACATGTCGACACATTCTGAGAATACAATGCACAAAATCAATAGAGAAACATCATTCTATTAGATCCAAACTTCATTTGGCATATTTCCTACTCCTAGTCAAGATCATACGGTTTGGTCAAGAATTTATATCTATTCCTAACTGACCTATATGGTCTTAGACCAATATTTCCTCCAAATCTACTTTCAAATTGATATCTTTCGTTGGGTCTTATACTTCATCTTGGTATTCCTTTATTAGATAAATCATCTATGAAACTCTATATATACAAATAAACTTTATCTCATTTACTAAACTAGAAATCCTAATGCAAAGCACTAGATCACTCACTTCATACACTTGCAAAATGCATCCAAATATCCCTAAATACAATAATAGCACATCTAAAGTCATTAGGGAACCCAAATCAAGTTTCAAACTACAACTAGGTCAAGGAAACCATATATCTCATCTAGAAGCACTCAAACATTCTCTCTCCAAGTATTTTAGTAAGATCCAAGTCAAATCAAACATGGTAAAATAAAAATCCAAAGTTGATTTATCTATATAAATATCACATGATAGGTGGATAACGATGTGTGGTTTGAGGCCTCTCTGGAGTAGTGCCAATATCAAAAGTGCATGGGGGTTCCCATAACCCTTAGTGTTTACTTTATAAGACTCTTCATCCATGGTCACCATATGAGATGATGATTAGTCATTCAAAGAACCTTGTTTTATTTTTGAAAACTAGGATTTGAGAGTGAAAAACAAATCTAGGAAGATGATTTATCTAGAAAGTTATAGAATTTGATTCAAAGTAGGTCCAAGACCATACATCAGGGTCATGACCATATAGTACAGCCCTAAAATTTAGTATGGTCATGCCTATGTTGATTCACATGCATAGTCCCAATTAAAAAGGTCATTCAAGTTCAAATCTCCCAATTTCATTGTTTCACAATCCCATATCTCTCAAGAAGTCATATGAAATTAGCTAAGTTCCTATATACATTCATTTCAAGATTTTAATTTCATATTAGGTTGATTAGTGTATGATAATTATTTCTATCTGATTTGAGTGACAAATTTGAGTTAGTATTTCTATTATAATATATTTTTTAGATTTGTAATCAACTCTAAACTACTCTAAAAGATAATTAAAGTGACCTAAACTTTAATTAATGGGTAAACAAAGACATATTCGCTCTTTCTATCCACTCTCAATATATATTTATGTCTCTTATCTAACTTACTTATTCATACATGTTGATAAGTCAACATATTTTAAGAATTAAATGCATAAAATACATATACAAACTCCACATGATAGGATGCAACCTTTAGTTTTCATGTTTTTCATCCTTGTGTAGAAACATCCACTTTAGTCATTTTATAGAATCCTATCATGGCCGACTTGTACTATTTTTTACCGACATATCCTCCATCTGATATTTTAATTTGATATTCTTCATTGGATCATTTAATCCCTTTGGGTTGACCTTTCCATGATAATTTACCTTCAAATCCCTATATAAACAAGTTAAACTCACCTCATTTACTAACTTGGCATTCTTATGAAATCCTATTAAATTAACTAGCACTAAAGGAACCTAAGGATCCCTAAATGTCACAAAAATTTATTTACAATCATTAGGGAAAAAATCACTATAGGTTTGAAGCATTCTACCAGGTTTAAGGAGTCCATCTCCCCATTTGAAAGCACTTAAACATCATCATCTTAATTTCTATCAAGATTCAAACTCAATCCAAGCATTGTCAAAGAGTTTCCCTTTGCCAAATAAAATTTGTATTCATTCACATATTACATGTTAGGTTAATAATGACATGTGGTTTTAGGCCTCTTTGGAGTAGTTTTGACATCGGTGGTACAAGGATTGCACTTCAACCCAGCTTAGTGTTTTTTTGTAATATATTCTACCCATGGCTAGGGTTTGATAAATTATTCATAATATTCATAGGACTTCGCAAGATGAGCGAAAACTAGGATTTGATAGTGACATACATTAGTTTGACAAAGACATACATTTCTAGGTAGGTGATAGTCTCATAAAGTTACAAAATAGGATTGA
Organism: Taxus wallichiana var. yunnanensis; assembly: GCA_018340775.1. Lineage (NCBI taxonomy): Eukaryota > Viridiplantae > Streptophyta > Pinopsida > Cupressales > Taxaceae > Taxus > Taxus wallichiana. The sequence goes on along the minus strand of CM031243.1, from coordinate 27,397,016 downwards.
GGATAGGTTTAAAACTGTACAATCATTAGGAATTAGTTTGTGTGAACATTAATTATATTGTTTATAAGTGGCTATATGTAATGAGTTTTGATAACATCTCGTTACTACAAAATAGGGATGTGTAAGAGAGAATGGTAAGTTGGAGAGATTATAGGGATAGCATGTTAGTTGGTGATGAGGGGTGACTCTATGAATTAGTAGATCATCTACCTTATATATATATATATATATATATATATATATATATATACTTCTATGTTGGATAAATTTATCAAATTTTATTGTGTTTTAGATGTTTTAAGACTTAGACCAAATACAAGATTTAGTATTAGAGCACATTTCAAAATGTCACTATTGTTTTTTTAATTTTCTAATGGGGGAAACCATTTCATGTATCACCCTTAGTGGATAAGACTTTACTTGTTTTATTTCTTTCATAAGGATCTATATTGCATTATAGTAAACAAATTGATTTCCTTTCAAATTTATTTATAGTTTATCAAGTATCATCACCCATGTGTAGGAGCTAAGGATACGTTATAGGCTTTCTAATATAATTTCACTAGATTTATTGCACTTACAAATAGTAAGCATGGTATAAATGGTGAAATATTCTCTCGTAGTCCGATAGTGAACCAACTTTTCATTCATCTTTCTAAACCACTCTTAAGGCACGTCTCTCTGTCTATTTTGTATTCAACATTATTTTATTATGTTCTAGGTATTCACAGTCCTCCTATGTGATTTGTTTGATTGAGTTTAAATTGTTGGTTTTCATTTAGATTTTGATCAGCCATATTTACATCCTCAAACTCGCACATATTCTTCACATGTGGCTTATATCGAAAATGACTCACTACCTAATATTTTTGAGGATATAATTTTTGTGTTGTTAATATTATTGAATATAACTAATTTGTATTCAAAACCTATGTGAATTCATTTATTCTATCAAACTTGCAAGGTGTTTTCTACTAGATTGGTGACCCTCAAATCGGTGCCCATCTTGTGTGTAGATCCATCTTGGTTGTGCATACTGAGAACTATATTGTGGTCTAGTTTACTTTACCTCAACCTACCTTGGGTAGATATCAACACTAAAATCAGTGTTTTCTAAGTCTTAACTATCTCATATATTTGCATTGAATTTTTCATTGAAGGATTTGATATCCAAGATCAAATTTTCCTTGTATCAATTTTTGTAAAAAAATTTACCACCCATAGAACACACCATTCTTGCACGTAAGCCTAAAATTAGAAGGGGAATTTATTATATCCATTACACAAGTTTTCCATATATATCTTTATGGAAGTTTTCATTCTAATGGTTCTTATTACTCCACATTGATGCATCGTGCAAATCAAGCACATGTCAAAATCCTTAAACAATGAGTAAATTTACGTCAAAGTTTGTTTTATTTTAGTCGATTATCTATCAAGTGTTAGTTTAGTTTATAATTTTTATTAAATTCATTATTATAAGTATTTTAATATTGTTTCAATATGTTTTTAATTAGTCTCGTATTACAAATATAGTTTATATTATTTTCATTTATGTCTTTGTCGTTGATAGTAAATATTAATTGTTTGTAATTCTTAGACCGATTTTGCAGTCTGGTCCGCTTCTATTTGCATTGTTTTTCAAGCTTATTTGACATTGTGCTTTTGGATATTTTTGTTGGCATGTGTGCCTTGGCTTCTTTTTGTGTAAATTTGTTTGTTAGTCCCTTCAAAACTAAATCTTATTACCAATATAAAAATAGTAAATATTAATTGTTAAAGATAGTTGTGTAAGGTATTGTTTTATTTGTTTGTATGTTTTTAAGTAATTCTCATTATTATTTTTATTTTAGTCTATTTATTATTAAATACTTATAATTATCATTAATGTAATATCTTTTATATAATATTTTTTTGATTTGTATGTGTCATTGTATCGTAAATAGTCATTTTGTCATTATAAAATTACAAAAACAAAAACAATAAGTCTACATTTCAATTGGATGTATTAGCACTGCATTACCACGACATCTAAGTTGTGGGGGGTTGTAAATAAATCCTCATGATGACACTTGATAAGTAAGTATAAATGTCATTTGTGGATGGAGGTAATAGAAGGAGCTTGAAAATTGACCTCTCATTAGTCACTAATGATGGGGCCACTTTTGTTGTAGTGGAATTGTGTTTTATTTCAATTAAATGTGTTTGGTTTTTAACATTTTTCCATCTTCTTGTCTTAAAATCATGTTCAATAAACCCATGTTATGAAATTGATAATGAGGCATGTACTTATGAAACTGAATCTTGGTGGATGAATAATATTTTGAATTAAACTTATGTTGTATAGTTAGTCCGAGGAACTCTTGGAATCTAGGAGAGATTATAAATGTGAGGCTTATCTAGCTCAAGGAATTCAACTCAAGGTAGTTTCAAGAATCCAAGAGAGATTCAAGAATTTTGGGAGTAAGGAACCTCGATGGAACTTGGTTCACAACTACAATTGGATGAAGCGTTACTTAGTCTAAGTAATGTTTTCAAGGAGAAGCATTTATAGGATACCTCTCTCTCATCCCATGTTCACACTAGGGGGTGTTAGTAATTAGTTTGTGTGAACATTATTGATATTATTTGTATGTGGTTACATGTAATGAGTTATGATAATAATATGTTACTAGAAAATAGGGACGTGTGAAAGAGAATTGGAAGTTAGAGAGATTCTACGGATAGCATGTTAGTTGGTGATGAGGGATAACTCCTATGAACTAGGATATCATCTACCTTTATATATGTATGCATTTTTGTTCAATAATTTTATCATATATTTTTAGATGTTTTACTCTCTAGACGAAATACAAGAGCAATAGGTGAAAACCCATACAGATGATTCGAAATATCTCTACGGTCCTCCACCATGCCACTTTTCACCTATATCTCTAGAGACTAAGCACTTACAAGTTCATGTATCACAGCTCCAATGGTCTACACACCTAAAACTTCCCAGATCCATCTATAATGAGATAAGTGTACTCATTCTCTTATGTTTTTTATCTCATAGCATATTATATACACTAATTGCAATAGTTATTGTGTTGTCCTCATATTGCATAATTAATGTTGGAAACTAATTAATCAAAATAACCTCATGTATCTCAATTTACATAATTTTAGTGTACTTAACTCATTAATCTAATATTTTTAATAAGATGTAAATATTGTGCAAAGTAGACTAAGTCAACAAAGCTTAAATAAAGCTAAATAAATTAAGTAAACTTAAAATAAAAGATCATAGGTGTGTGTGTGTGTGTGTGTGTGTGTGTGTGTGTGTGTGTGTGTGTGTGTGTGTGTGTGTGTGTGTGTGTGTGCTATCACCAATACCCTCATTTAAGTTATCTTAGAAAATTCAAGAGTAAACAAGAAATGGCTCTCAAAAACTAGGAATGATAAGGTACTTGTGTACAATCAATACAATGTAGAAAATATGAGATACAAAACAAAGGTCTCTCAAAAACTAGACTAAGTACTATGAATACTACATTGGATGGGATGGAAGCCATCACTAAAAACATTGGATGGGATGAAATCCATCACTAAAGAATATGCAAGAAGTGTAAGTGAAAATAATGGTGAAGAACTCAAATCTACATGAGTGGTCTAAATCCACTACTCAATCACTAAAGAAGACAAGATGACATTGTATGCACCAAAATAGCTCTAAGGAGATTATCAATATATCAAATGAGGTGACAAAAGTATAAAATATTACACCAAGAATGTCATCAACTTCTTGAAGTAGATGATGTGATGTTCCAAGGGTAAGCAAGGGACACAACACCTAAAGAAGAAATATAACCACACACCCATAATGTTGAATGGGTGGAGTGGACAAAATAATATATTTATACATGGGTGATTTGAATCCACTACTCGACACCAAATAATGAAAGAAGAAAGATATGCCAAAAATGCTCACTAAAAGGAGATGGTGTAATTTTCAAGGTGTTGAACAATACAAAAATGGTATCTCACAAATAAAATGGTACTAACAAAGTGATAATAATAGATAACAACTAAGAAAAGGGTTTGTAAAACAAGGCACATGTACATGAAGGTAGACTAGGATATGAAAAGTAATCGCCCCATAGAACTTTTTAATTTAGTGTTAGTAAATATCCTAAAATAACCAAATTAAAAAAGCAATATTATGTATACACCAAAATTGCTCAAAAAAGGATTTGTTAACTGTCGAAGAAAGGCCAAATAGAAAAATGAGAGTTTCTCAAAACAAGAGAGTAATTCCAAATAGATTTTCTCTAAAACAAGGATATTCCTAGGTAGAATGAGTTGTGTGCAATTGATGTAGCTAAATGGTAGAGGATCCATACCTATAGAACCCATGAAAATAATGTTGATGATGCAACCATGACTTATCTCGAAATACATCCAAGATGAATACATATGGTACATGAGGATGTTTACATGTGATATGGTGCCTTTTACACAAAAAAATACATGTGAGGAATCATTTATAGAAATTTTATTACTCTTATTATCTTACTGATGTAATCTTAAGTCTCTCACGCCTAAGAAGGTGTGCGAAGGACTTGTGTCTCTCTTAATATACTCATGAATTATGGAGTGAACAAAAACATGTGAGCTTGCATGAATTGGACCCAATGAAAATCATCTTCTCTATATCCAATGCCATGGAGAGCAATCCAAAGAATATTCTAGATAGGGGAAGTGATACCTTGTAAATTTTTACCTATGCCTCTACAAAAATTACTTGTGGAGAAAATTTTGGAGGATTTAAAACCAATTGTGTTCTTATTATAGTCACTTTTCTTAACCCTTTAATTCATGGGTGCATCGGCATATCACCCATCCTAAACTCGAGAGCTCACCCGAGGTGCACGAAGGTGTCAGGCCCTCTTCTATGTGATATTTATGAAGAATGTTACCATGAATGTTAGATTAATACATGATAGTAAATGCAAACATCCTATAACAAGAATAAATAACTAGATCCAAGAAAAGAATATTATTATTATGACTATGAACATCAAGAACATCAAGTAGTAATCATATATAAACCAAAAACACCATATATAACACAAATACTTGGATTCATTGATCAGTGATATTCAGAACAACACCATTATATTAATCCACCATTGTTACAATAGCGGATACATTATAATATCCATAAACAAACCAGATACATCAATGAATAGGATTTTAACCCTACAAATGACTCTACTCAAGAAGTTTTAATGCATTCTCACACATATTACCCTTATCTCTCTCTCACATTATCCCTTACACACTCTCTCTCTACTTCCTTGCACACATTCCCCCTCTCCTTCTTGTCATGCAAATTAATACATAACAAGAGAACTAGGGGAATCTTCCCTCCACTACCTATTCATCACTCAAGAGAAAACCACATGCCAAATGTCATCATGCCCTGCCATACTCAAGTACCCTAAACATGCAAATGCCAGCTAAACCATAACTAACTCCACTTTATAGCTCTTAATATTATCATGATAATCATATCCTAAAACATGATTTCCTTGGGCTGCAAGTCTCCATGTTTTAACCTTATCCATAATCAATCCTAGCCGTATCTCCATGTGTTCCTTATTACAACTCTGACCATGGTCCAAAATATGGCTAAGTTGCGGGCCTGTTATGCTGGGCATGAACCTTTGCACCTTCTTGAAGCTACTTGGGCCCAAGACTTTGTACCTTTCTAGCACGTGACAAAACCCTTCGCACCTCAATTAGTATTATTAGGGGCTCAACATTACCCCACAATAGTTTTATTACCACCCACGGCAATCCTTCGCGCTCTTCGAACAAAACTCCATTGATCCAAAAATTGGATAAGGACAAAATGTTGTATGTTACAATAGTCTAAATGGTTAACATGAGAAGCTGGGGAACTCCACATCTATCTACCCCTTTAACTTCTTCCAAGCCTCTAGTTCTGCCATAGTTTTCTCTTGTGCCTCCTCAACTATGCTAGAAACTTGTTTGAGTGTAATCTCTTCAACCTTCCCCTTGATCTCCTCTATGAACACCACCAGCGCCATGAAAACTCCTCAAACTCATCCCTACATTATGTGATAGAATCTCAGAGTTCAGTAATCTGAAATTCCATCTTCTTGCATTTGGTTTTGATCTTATCCTTGCGTTGTGGTGTTAATTATCAATTGTGCATGCTCAATATTATTTTTCATGATCTTCTCTGTAAGGCCTCGAGGAAAACCTCTTCATATGTAACCCACGTGTCAAAAAAGGGCTCACATTTCCTAAAATTTTTGAAGCCCCTTTCCACCAATATATTTTCCTTCTTAAGTTGGGTGAGCAAGTCCTCCAACTCGGTAATTCAGGCCTCAACAGAAATCTTGTTGTTTTCCTTCTCCCTCACAAGCCCCCCGTGTGTTGTAGATCCCACGCTATCCTTGATGTTGACCAGCAACATCCCCACTAAATATTCCAAACACTCCATTTCATCATTATAATCTTTCAAGGATTGGCTCACTAACACCATACATTGTCCCAAGACCTTTTTAACCAAGGCATCAACTCGATCATATGCTTCCTTCATCTGCACCTATTCGCCCTTCAACCCTTGGTGCAGTCTCTCTATCTCCTTCTCCTTTCCCTACTTATCTGCAACTAAGGTCTGAATAGTCACCCATGCATCCAAGATATGTCTTACAACCTCTCGAGGACATATATTACATCACATTACACACCTACTCATCTTTAAGGTGGATTGGATCCACCACTTTATAAGTTGACCCTTTCTTCTTCTTTAAATGGATGGTCTAATCGCATGATCTTTGACCTCGAACTCAAGCTCCTCTGTATGACAATGCATATTCTGAATTATCATCTTCTTTGTCATTTTCACACCCCCATATTGGTCTAAAATATCCCAATCATGTAACTTCTCCGGGCAAGGGTGGTCTAGAATCATGCGTGCAACACCTTCATGGGATTATCCACAAAGTCCATATGAGGGGACCTAAGCATCCACATCTTCCTCTCCATCATGCATTTAGAACATTTCTTGCTTGGGGTACTTATACCTACAACAAACCCTTTATCCTCCTTAATAACAAAGGATTCTCCCTTATCCTTCTCTTCTGGTTTGGTGGGATGGGTAGGTGAACTTTATTTCACTGGAATCTTCAAAGGTCCGGCCGTAGTAGGCATCTTTACCTTCGTGTGTGCATTAGTTGTTGCCTTGGCCTCCACCCTAGCCCTTCTCTTCTCCTCCTCTTTGTGCTCTACCTCGATTTCCTCTCTGAATGTGGTGTGATCTTCTTCCAAGCATGTGACTGTCATTGAACTAGATACGTCATGTACTTTGGTATTTTTCTTCTCCATCTCTTCTTCCTCAGGCTACCTAATGTTTTCACACTCTATTTTTGAAGCCTTGGTGCTTCCCTATTGTGATGTACTTACACCCCCACTGCTTCCCTAAATCATATAATATTTCCTTTTTCTTGGAAGTGTCCAATTTCCCTTCACTTTCTTCTTCTTCCTCTTCTCCTTCTTCTTCCTAGACCACTTTCATGGGCATGATCATCACCTTTCTTGGCTTTGGAAAGATAGATTTTGTAACCTTCACTTCAACTCCTACTTGTGTCTTAAGTTACAATAATAGGAACACCCGGTGGATGAAACCCTTGATGGTGAAATAGATCTACAGTTGCAGATACATGAAGTCTTGCTCCAAGAATTAGACATACGTAGGCCTCATATCATACTTGTAGGTCACATGAAGGGTGTGAACATTAGAGTCCACTTTTTCGGCATTAGTGGTCATCTTTTACCTACCCTTCAACCGATTGATGGCACACTTCATATATTTAGTAGTGAATGCAAATGGAAGTTTACACCATGGCCCCATTCTCCATTTTCCATCTTAAATTTTTCCAAGCTAAAGTGTTGTGTTACTAAAAATTCACCTAGTCCCATATAACTTCTAGAAACTCATTTGCAATACGGAACAAGTTCTATAAAGCCTCACGTAGTCTCTTGTACCTTTTTTTTCATCTCGGGACTTGTAGGTTTTGTAATGGATCCATCACAAGTGAACTATGAAAAATTCACCTTAGGAGATGAGTGCACCAATGGGTAAACCCACATGTTCCCATCTAATCCATCAGGGATGTCGATTTCCAAAAATATGATTAATAGTAGGATGGACCCCCACGTGATCTTCACTCCAGCTTCATTTTTCACTTGTGCTTCCTCAATGATACTCTTCACAATGAATTGTGTGAAGTTATAGTGCACTCATTTTGATACTTTGTATGCAATGTACAAGAATACTTTTTTATATATTTCCACCATTCTTATGCACCCAATTTTCAGGTGATAAGGTGGGCCACAACCCTTAATGTTATATCATCAAGATCTCGAGATAGCCTAAACCCTTCCTCCCTTCTCATAACTTAACTACTTTTCTAATTCTTCAATTTTCATGTTGGCACATAAGTTAAGAGTCATATCTTCACTAGTGTTCCTTATGCCTGTCACTCTCCTGATCAATTGACCTCTAATTATCATTCTCCTTGTTGCAAAGTAGAAAAAGTCCTCGTGCACCCATAACATTAACCACCTGAAGAGTGGGGGAGGTTTAGTGAAGAAGGGAAACTCCCATAGCTACAAAACCCCAGTTTTATCCAACTCCTACTGCACTAAGTCGTAAACCCTATGGTTTATGAGCTTGTCTAACCCTGGGACATCTTTGACTAGATCTACCCACATCAACTTTTCATGTTCTTTTGTTCTGTGGTAAAACTCACTAATCTTGACCCTATATAGCTTTAAACTCCACTTCTCCACTTTAATCACACCTAGAGGGTACTTCATTTCTGAGTATATCTCCACAGGTTCCTCCTTCTCCACCACCAGTCTCTTAGTTCATGTCTTCTTTGGTGCCATTTTTGTTCCTCTACTACATGCCCTAGGTGTTCAAATTCTCCTTGTCTACCCGATCTCTCCAATGTTGATAGCTTCACTCTTATTGCAACCCCTTGTTGCCTCTCTGTAATATATCATCACAATTTGTAAAATTCCATTAGTTTGTAAAAATTAATTTTCTTCCTTATCACACCCTCGTCGCACTTCAATTGCTTGGGAGCACAACAAAAAATTTCCAAAGGTAAGGTAGTTAAAATGACTACCCCTACCCCTATTTATACTTTTTCATGACCTCAACATCCTTTCGACCCACGCATTTTAACATTACTTTTTAACTAAGTAATTTTATGCTTAAGTAAACTTCTACGGAACTCCACCTTGCACACTACAATCATAACCTTCTAGAATGCTAACATTACTTTACTACCATAGACCTCTGCATACCTCACTATGTCAAATTATTTAACCTCTACATCATCCACTAAGTAATTTCCCATGCCTTCACCCACCTCATGTTACAATGAATGAATTATTTTTCTTGCCAACGTGGTCTTCAATCATCTCAACTTCCCTTATAACACCTCTCCCATAGCAAAAACCATTTTTCTACCTTTGTGCCAACATCCCAAAATGAGTTTTCAATCAATCTAGCCTCCTTAAAAATGTTTCAACCATTTTCTACACTATACTCCAATCCACCCCACACTAAATGTATGTGTGGTCCTCTGCACATGGAATCACTTAAAATTTAATTAGCTACTAGCGTGTAAACGTGTAACACAATACAGGACTTGAAAAATACAAAGCATAGCGACGATGAAAGGAAAAACATATAAAGGAAAATGCATTAAGTGAAAACCTAAGATAAATGGCAACACTTCCTTATTACAAACACCAAGAAGACTTATTTATAGTAGGGCTTCAACCTACTCCCATTAAAGAAACCAAAAACTATGTGCCATCCAAAGATTCTAACTAGAAAGCACTGAGTCAAGTATATAGGTCACAACATATGGTCCCAACCAATGCACTTGGAACTTTCTAGGGTGGTGCAAAAACTTGGAATCATACAAAAGAACCATTTGTCCAACCTCTAGCTTCTTATTTTTAATATGTCGATCATGTTAGGCCTTATGTATTGCTTTATTTTTATTCTATCTCCATTGAGCTATAGCACGCCTCTCATCTAACCGCATCAGTTTTTCTATGCACTCTTCAAGTGATTTCTCATTATCCAATCCTCCTACATGCATAATATGCAGGGATGGTAACATGAACTCAACTAGCAACTTGTTTCCATGCCAAACACTAATTAAAATGGTGTTGCTTTGTTTAGCCTCTTATAGGTTGTTCTATATGACCAAAGTACAACAAAAACCTTATCATCCCAATCTTTCCTTCCAAAATCACAAATCTTTTTCAATGTGTGGCTCAAAATCTTGTTAAAAGCTTTAGCAACTCCATTAGCTTGTGGGTGATAGGGTGTAGTCTTATGATGGGCTACCATAAATTCCACCAATAATAATATAACAGCCTCCTTCAAAAAATGAGTACCCATATCACTTGTTAAACTCAATGGACATCCATACCTACTTATGATATTCTCCCAAAGGAAACTTGTTGCATTAGCTGCAGTGAAATCCTTCATATTTTCTATTTCTACCCACCTTGTAATATAATATATACAAGCAATGATGTAGTGCAACCCAGTCTTGCATGCCATGGGGGAAATACGGCCCAAAAAGTCAATTTCCCATTTTTGAAATGCTTTTACACTTACAATAGGCCTCGGTGGCATTTCATCATTATGCCCAAGATTTCTAAGGCATTGAAAATGATCAAATCCCTTGGCATATTCTACACAATCCTTGTCTACAATGTTTCCAACCATAAACCAACCATCAAAATCTTACATGTGGTGTCTTTCCTGTATAATGTCCACCATAAATCCATCCATGATCCTCCTCTATAATACCCACGCACTCATGCACTAGTACACACTGGCGTAAAATCTCATCTTAGCCAAGCTTGTATAGATCTTCACCAATCAACATGCAAGGTACGACATGAATAGTAAGTTGTTTCCTTTCTATACTCTTCATTCCATCAGGCACCACACTGCTCACAAAAATATGGCAATATCCTCCAAATTAGAGGGTGCTCATTGTAATCGAACAATGTGCATCGGCATTGTGTCTTTAATGCTTTGTGTATCCTCACCTAAATTAATTCTAGAAACATGGTCAAGTCCTGAATTGTACTTTCCCAGCATTTACTATGACCAAAAAGTAAAACTCCTAAAATAACAAGACCTAATGACATATACGCCCTATAAGATAGGTTTTTACTAAATACTTAAGAGCTATGTGATCCATGTAAAAGATAAATAGATTTTCCAACAAGTACTACCTAAACTTATATAGCATATAAATCATTGACAACACTTTGCACTCTGTTGTTGTGTAATTCTACTCAACTGGAGTTAACTTTCATCTTGTAAAACACAAAGGGTGATCAACAATCCCTTCTCTAGGATGTGTTAGAACTGCTCTAATTTCCATTCCTTATGCATCCACATGCACATGAAAGGGCTTGTCCTAAGAGGAAAGTGTAAAATGGGCACAAGAGTAAGCTTATCCTTCAACGTGTCAAAAGCCACTTGTTGTGCCTCACCCCAGTGAAATCTCCCTTTATGCCTCAATAGTTCTTCCAAGGGTGCGGCAATCCTAGCATAGCCTTTGATGAATTTTATGTAGTAACCCATATTCCCAAAAAATCCATGCATTGCACTTTGATTGGTAGGCTCCTCTAAACCTAAAATAACAACAACTTTGGCAGGATCTACCAATAAACCTTCCTTGCAAATAATATGACCTAGAAATGTACCAAAAGGAGTAGCAAAGACACATTTCTTAATATTTAGAGAGATACTTAACTGTCTACACCTCTCAAACATCAATCTCAAGTTGTCAAAATGATCCTTCACCAATCCATACACTGTCCAATCATCCAGGTAGACTTGTAGATATAAACCATGAATGTTAGATTAATACATGATAGTAAATGCAAACATCCTATAACAAGAATAAATAACTAGATCCAAGCATAGATTAATACATGTTAGATATATAATAATTAACTTTCTACACCTCTCAAACATCAATCTCAAGTTGTCCAAATGATCCTTTGCCAATCCATACATTTTCCAATCATCCAAGTAGACATGTAGATATAAACCATGAATGTTAGATTAATACATGATAGTAAATGCAAACATTTTATAATAAGAATAAATAACTAGATCTAAGCATAGATTAATAATGTTAGATTAATACAAGTCTACCTGGATGATTGGACAGTGTATGGATCGGTGAAGGATCATTTGGACAGCTTGAGATTGATGTTTGAGAGGTGTAGAAAGTTAAGTATCTCTCTAATTAATAAGAAATGTGTCTTTGCTGCTCCTTTTGGTATAATTCTAGGTCATATTATTTGCAAGGAAGGTTTATTGGTAGATCCTACCAAATTTGTTGTTATTATAAGTTTAGAGGAGCCTACTAATCAAAGTGCAATGCAAAGATTCTTGGGAATACGGGTTACTACAAAAAATTCATCAAAGGCTATGCTAGGATTACCGCACTTGGAAGAAATGTTGAGGCATAAAGGGAGATTTCACTAGGGTGAGGCACAACAAGTGGCTTTTGACATGTTGAAGGATAAGCTTACTCCGTGCCCATTTTACACTTTCCCTCTTAGGACAAACCCTTTCATGTGCATGTGGATGCATAAGGAATGGAAATTAGAGCATTTCTAACACATCCTAGAGAAGGGATTGTTGATCACCCTTTGTGTTTTGCAAGAAGAAAGTTAACTCCAGTTGAGTAGAATTACACAACAACAGAGTGAAAAGCGTTGTCAATGATTTATATGCTATATAAGTTTAGGTAGTACTTGTTGGAAAATTTGTTTATCTTTTACATGGATCACATGGCTCTTAAGTATTTAGTAAACAAACCTATCTTATAGGGCGTATATGTCATTGGGTCTTGTTATTTCAGAAGTTTTACTTTTTGGTCATAGTAAATATGGGAAAGTGCAATTTAGGACTTGACCATGTTTCTAGAATTAATTCAGGTGAGGATACACAAAGCATTAAAGACACAATGCCAGATGCACAGTTGTTCAGATTACAATGCGCACCCTCTAATTTGGAGGATATTGCCATATTTTTATGAGCAGGTGTGGTGCTGACGGAATGAAGAGTACGAGTAAAGGAAACAACTTACTATTCATTTCATACCTTGCATGTTGATTGGTGAAGATCTATACAAGCATTTTGAGATGAGATTTTATGTCGGTGTGTACTAGTGCATGAGTGCATGGGTATTATAGAGGAGGATCATGGAGGGATTTATGGTGGACATTATACAGGCAAGACACCACGCGTAGTAATTAGATATAAACCATGAACGTTAGATTAATACATGATAGTAAATGCATACATCCTATAATAAGAATAAAGAACTAGATCTAAGCATAGATGAATATTATTAAGACTATGAACATCAAGAACATCAAGTAGTAATTAGATCTAAACCAAGAACACCATATATAACACAAATAATTGGATCCATTGATCATTGATATTCATAACAACACCATTGTATTAATCCACCATTGTTCCAATAGCCAAATACATTATAATATCCATAAACAAACCAGATACATCAATGAATAGGATTCTAACCCTACAAATGACTCTACTCAAGAAGTTTTAACAACATTCTCACACATCTTGCCCTTAGATCTCTCTCGCATTATCCCTTACACACACTCTCTCTCTACTTCCTTGCACACATTCCCCTCTCCTTCTTGTCATGCCAATTAATACATAACATGTATTAATCTAACATTCTTGGTTTATATCTGATTACTACGCGTGGTGTCTTGCCCTGTATAATGTCCACTAGAAATCCCTCCATGATCCTCCTCTATAATACCCACGCACTCATGCACTAGTACACACCGACGTAAAATCTCATCTCAGCCAAGCTTGTATAGATCTTCACCAATCAACATGCAAGGTAACGACACGAATAGTAAGTTGTTTCCTTTTTATACTCTTCATTCCATCAAGCACCACACCTGCTCATAAAAATATGGCAATATGCTCCAAATTAGAGGGTGTGCATTGTAATCTGAAAAACTGTGCATCCGGCATTGTGCCTTTAATGCTTTGTGTATCCTCACCTAAATTAATTCTAGAAAGATGGTCAAGTCCTGAATTGCACTTTCCTGGATTTACTATGACCAAAAAGTAAAACTCCTGAAATAACAAGACCCAATGACATAAACACCCCTATAAGATAGGTTTTTTTACTAAATACTTAAGAGCCATGCGATCCATGTAAAAGATAAATAGATTTTCCAACAAGTACTACCTAAAAGTATATAGCATATAAATCATTGACAACGCTTTGCACTTTGTTGTTGTGTAATTCTACTCAACTAGGAGTTAACTTTCTGCTTGCAAAACACAAAGGGTGATCAACAATCCCTTCTCTAGGATGTGTTAGAACTGCTCTAATTTCCATACCTGATGCATCCACATGCACATGAAAGGGCTTGTCCTAAGAGGGAAAGTGTAAAATGGGCACAATAGTAAGCTTCTCCTTTAACGTATCAAAAGCCACTTGTTGTGCCTCACCCCAATGAAATCTTCCTTTATGCCTCAACATTTCTTCCAAGGGTGTGGTAATCCTAGCATAGCCTTTGATGAATTTTATGTAGTAACCCATATGCCCCAAGAATTTTTTTCATTGCACTTTGATTAGTAGGCTCCTCTAAACCTATAATAACAACAACTTTGGCAGGATCTACCAATAAACCTTCCTTGCAAATAATATGACCTAGAATTATACCAAAAGGAGCAGAAAAAGACACATTTCTTATTAATTAAAGAGATACTTAACTATATACACCTCTCAAAAATCAATCTCAAGTTGTCACAATGATCCTTCACCAATCCATACACTTTCCAATCATCCAGGTAGACTTTTAGAAACTTATGAATGAAGTCTTGAAATGTTTGCACCACAATGCACGAAAATATTACAGGCGCATTCTTAATTCCAAAGGACATAACTGTGTAAGAAACACTTCCCTATTCATTGGTGAATGTAGTCTTCTCTTGGTCTTATTTTACAATCCTTACCTGGTGATACCCTGATAATCCATCCGTAAAAGAGTAGATCTCATTCCCTACTACACCTTCCAAAATTTCCTAAGTAAAAGGCGTTAGAAAAGGATCTATAACACATGCAACATGCAAATCTCTCGCATTCTCGCACAAATTTGTATCCTTCCATTTTTCTTGATACTAATCACCATTGGGATAACCCATTCAGATTCTTCAATGACCGTAATGATCCCGAATTCCAACATTTTATCAATCTCTTCTTTCACCTTTACACGTAGATTAGGATTCATCTGATTACGCCTTTTTCTAATCGGGCGTGTAAATTCCTTTAACTTAATCCACATATCTCCTAATGAGTGATGAACCCCTTTTAATTCATTGTACCCATGCTGGAATAAATCGAGAAGTCACGCAATAGCTCAATTATCTTTGAAACCTCTTGGTATGTCAAGTAATCACCAATGATTTCTTCTTTCAATTTTGCCTATGTGCCAATGTTGACCTTCTTTATTTTAAAATGGTTGTGGTAAGTGTTTTCCTTTTCATCTACACTATCCAATACTTCACATGTACCCTATGTATGATCAACATCTAGGTTCTCTACTTCCTCATCATCTATCGGGTATAACGCTTTTCCCTTCTCTTTTCTAGGAGGCGCATTCAAAGCGTACTTCATTTATTTCTTCTTCGCTTCAAATCCCACCTCCAAATCAAGCTCCCCTAGAAAATCTAATATGAGGTCCTCAAATTTGGAACTATCTCCCAGATTAAGGTTCTTGACTACCTGAAAATCTTCATTCACTGATGGTTTAGAAGATACATACTCAAAATTCTGAATAATACCTTCCATCAACTCCTACCAATTTCTGTTTGATGACATAATTTTGAATAGACGTACCATGTGGGTGCACAACCCTACAAGTTGGAATAGAACTTATGTACCTAGAATGAAGAAGGTAAAGCTTACGGACCTTCCATCCGTGATTTCTCACCCTCCTGAATGTGGTACAAGGTTGATTCCTTCCCATGATAGTAACATATATTTGAAGGTGTATTATTCTAGAGAAATATAACAGAGAACGCAATTCTTACTCCACATCATTCTAAAAGATTATCCCGATGAGTCATCCACCAATGTGTTACTATCCCATACATGGTATAAACAAGCATATTCCTCTGTTTCTACTTCACAGGTCCACTAGACTTCCATAGCGCATAAAAATACATCAGGGTGACCTTCTCTAGTGTAACTTGGTAATTGTCTTCCTCCAGATTCCTAACCAAACATGCCTTGACAACATAAGTCACAGTTCCTTCAATTCTCTCCCAACTAACTCATAAGTCCCATGAGCCCAATTATCATATGCAATGCTAGTCATATCGTTCATGAACTAAGCATCATCCCACCGAATAACTCCTCTTGTGAGTTCAATAAAAATTCTATTTATGTCCTCTTCACCCAAAGGCTCTACATAAGGTGCATACCTCCCATTTGTTAGTGGAATAATCACATGCTCCTTGTTCTCAAAACTTATGTATCCCTTGTTAGAGCACAAATCAGATTATTCACATAACACCAAGGGAATACAAGTAAGGCTGGAAAACTATCTACCTCAGCAAGCACCGAGACTTCAAAATACCCAGTGAATTCGTCCCCTTAAATGGTTATGGAAGCATCCTTCAAGACTTTGATGGGTGTAGATTTAGTACTATTTTTCATGTACACCACATTTGAAGATGGCTGCAATGGATACCACTATGTAACACCTTGGACAAACTGTTATATTTCTCTTTGCATTACAAGTGTTGGCATGTGATTTTATTGAATGAGGTGTGTTCCCTTGATTGTTGAAAATCATGCTTGTTATGGATAAATCATTTCTACTCTTGGATTCTTTAGAACAAAATGATATGGCTTGCAAGAATCCATTTTCACTTCTTATTGATAAGTTGCAATCTGATTTTGAGAGTTGCAAACTTATCTCTTTTACTGACTCATCCTTGGATCAATTTCAGTGATCCAAGGAATGTTTTAAATCTTCTTAATGGACTGAATGGTAAATTGACATTCATTAGTTGAGAGACATAGCGGACTGAACTTTTGTATTTTACAAATTCTTTGGTCTTGTGTGAACGTGTCTTCATTCGGTTGTATGTTTGTGCTTGGGTCTTTAGGATTGATATTTGCAGGACATTGATGGTGTAAATGAAAATGTTCTGCTTCATGACTATGAAGGGGATAAAAATCCTAAAACTTAAGGATTATCCTAATGGTAACCTAAACTAGGTAAGAACACCTACTTCCTAGCTACGTCTACTTGATTGGGTTATAATCTAACCTAGGCTTCTTATTCTATTTCATTTGGATAACATCATAACCTAAGCTCTTGTGCTAAATGAATGGGGGAATTACTAAGGTAATGCTAAGATATATTAACCTAATGCCTAATACTATATTGATGTGAATTTAATCTAACCTAAGGTGGAAATTACCTATGGCAATGTTTTAAGACCTAAGGAAATTATTGTTAGACTAACCTATGTTTTGGGGAAATCTATCCTAAGATATTTAAAAGGAACCTAAGGGTCTCATGGCACTAAGGTGAAGGTTCCAATGGCATTCAAGTGATTTTATTAGATTTAATGCATGGAGGTATTACCACTATTAGCAAAGGCTAGTTAACTCTAGTGGGGGCTTACGTGGAGGCTTCACTAAATATGGAATTGCATGTTAATTTAGAAATGAAATTTGATAGTTTTAGGAGGTAGTAGCAAGGAGAGATAAGTGGGAGAATTAGGAGTAATGACATTAAAGGACCTCGAGTTTTTGTGTGCAACCCGTCTTGGAAACAAGAGAGGTGGATTTGTGAGAGGTTGTTTGGTTTTGCATGTCTCACAAATTTTGCTCTACATGGAGCTATTTGGTTCTATGAACTAGCATTTTGACTTCTTCTTGGCTATTTTTGGTTACTCGATCTATTTTTGATCAAGGGAATGTATATGAGGCATTGGAAGAAAAGTTGTTTGGTTGTTGATATTTTTGGAGAAGAAAAAGAGTGGGAAGCTTGGCTGGAAGTCTCCTTTGAATTAGCAGAGGCACTATTAGGCATGATAGGCTCTACCCATTAAGATTTCTTGTTTTCTTCTAAATGATTCATTAAAACAATTCTACTCTCATGAGATAAATATTTGCATGATTTTTCTAGTTAATTACTTTTATGTTTTTATGAATCTCTATGTTTTTTGGGATGTAAATCCATTCTTTGGTAATGATAGTTTTTGGGAAACTTTCTCTGTGCTATTTTAATGGTGACATGCATGCAAAAATTGTATTTGAAGCTTTGTATTTCATTCTGAAACTAGTATTCAAGGTGGTGTTCGCTAAAGCGGCATTTGTTTCCTTATGTTTCGTTATGAACTATTGTTTGGAGCCTATGTTTCATTTGAACTTGTATTAGAGCATTCATGTTTTTTCTGAGCTTGTATTTGAGCTTCGTGTTTTTTTTGAACTTTTGTTTGAAGTTTCATGCTTGACACTATACTCATATTCTATACTTGTGTGTTCCGAACTTGTGTTAGAATCGATGTGTTTGATTTTGTACTTGTATTTTGAGCTAGAGTTTGACTCGTATTCAAGGATTTGAAATACTTTGAACCCGTTTAATGGACTGTCTGCTCAAAAAGACTTGAGAGATTAGTTTTTGTTTGAAGTTGATCTAGAAATCTCTTTTATTTTCTCCTTGTAGCCTCTTTTTGGAATGGTTGTGGTCCTTTTATTTTTGGAAACTGTACCACCTTCTTTGAACTTGATAGGGCATGTGAATATGAAGTATATCCTTTCCTTCTCTTCCCGAGTGAACCCATGTCTTGTTGAAGGCTTGATTGTTATGTTAGAAGGATTAATGGACTAGAATTGTATCTTGTTTTGGGTTTGGTTTGATTTAGAGTTTGTTGGAACAGTGTTAATAGTTTTGAGGATTATGGATATGCAGTATGCATTCTCCTTCTTGTGATCAATGTTTGAAATGAATACCTTCTTGTTGCAAGCTTCTTAGATAGAACTTGAGATTCCTTGTTTTGATTTTGTTTTAGTCACGTTGGAGGTAAGATTGGGATAGTACTTGTCTTAAACGTATATTGGGTTTCTTCTTACCTTCAGATCCTCTTAAATTGAACTTTTTGGTTGTTAGGGAAAAGAGTTGATTACTCTCTCATGTTGAATCTTGTTGATAGGATTTATCATCTCTGGTTTAGGGTTGTCTCACTGAATTTGTCTTCACGATGACCACGAACTTTATGTCTCTATTATTTGGAGCTGTGTAAGACCTAGAAGTTGGGAATATAGTATCTATTGAGTTCGTGAGTTGTATTGAACCTTGTATATCTTATATTGTTTGTGGATTTCTATTCCTTGATGGATTCATTGAACGAATCTCCAGGTTTTAAAAGAGAAAGGAATATGTTCTCTTAGGGAAAATAATGTTTTAGGGACTATACTGTGAACTTCGTTTTGAGATTTGAATTTGAACTTGTGTTTTAAATGAATGGGAATAGATAAACCAGTTGGTTAAGATTTGTAAGGGAAACTAGAAGTGTGCTCTCTTCTAAATTGTGTGTTTGGTTTTGTGTTCTCTTTTGGGAACTAGTTAAAGAACTTCTGAGTTTGAAATAGAAGTGGTAATTCATTTGATAGTATAAATGAAATGAAATATAGATTGGGTCCTTTTCTATTTGAGATCCTTTTTACTATTGTTTGGATAAGTTCATTTGATTGAAATTTTATGTACTTGATTCTCTTCTAAGATGGAAATTTCTTGTGGATTGTTTGGTCTACTTTGTATAAGTCATTGGTTATAATGATGTGGAAAGAGATTAGTTGAGTCAGTATGTTAGAAATAAAATGATAACATGGTTAGATTGATTGGTTTTCTTGATTGAGTCATACTCCATTTAGATTTATATTGGAAGGTTGTCTCTTTTTGCACTTTGTCTTATTATGAACCTCTCTTGGATGGACTGGATAAGAGATTAATTCTATGTGATTATAGCTTAGGTTATGGAACGTTTGGTTTCAGAACTTTGAATTATATCTTCTAACATGTGGAAGTTAGTTTAGACTTGAGGACTTGTTTGACTCTCAACCCCTACTTGGATTGATTTGGGATTCTTGTTGGATGTTGTTCCTTTAATGTTGAATCCTTATATTGTTATCTTTGAACTGAGGCAGTTTTGTGTGTTCTAAACCTGTTTCTATCTTTCAGATGATTAATGTATGGGGAATAGTATGTATTGATTCTTCTTCTTTTGCTTATATGGAAAGATGAAGCATCCTAATATGAGCTAGGTTGTAATTAACTTCTTTTGTTGCTTAGTAAAGATAAATGTGTATTTCTATTCTTATAGAACTATGAAACAATTAGATGACAAGACTTGTTGATTGTTTTAAAGTAATTGATAGGATCAATTAAACCTTATGATATAATGCAGATGTTGTGGATTATATTATGCTCTTTTCTTAAAAGTGAATTCAGACTCTTTAATTGTACTTCTTTTCTAGATGTTATTACTTATGATTATTTGTATGATATATTAATTGTTTCATTAAAGCGAGTTGTTTTAATGGAACAATTAGTGGAATGCACTTCACTTTAATGCTTAGTGCTTATCATGCTCAGTTCATTGAACTAACCCGTGCTAGAAATTTTTGCAAATGGACATCGTAAGTGATAAAAGAAGGAAAAAAATTTATGATGCATTGGCTTATTTAATTCTAGATCTTATGTAAAGAGTTTTGAATCATTCTTGAGTTGTATTAGAAAAGAAAAGTTATGTTCATTTAAGATATTAATTCTGATTGACATGCAGAATGTCTAAAATGCATAGTCTTGTAAATGTATATTTATCATCATGAATTGAAAGGTTTTGTGTTGGACTCCAATTTGTGATGTGAATTCTTTTGTACTTGTATGACGGAAATAATAGTGATATATTGGTGGTATTCTTTATATCTGTTTGTATACTATTGTTGTTATCAATTAATAAGTTGGATTAAGGGGATAGTATAATCTCCCTTATTATAATGAAACTTGTTAAATTGCAAAAGATGTCGTTCTCTAACTACACAACTAAAGTTTAATAAGGAAATATGCATTGGGCATATAATTAAACTATATGAGTAACGAATGATAAAAAGGTTATGTTAAACCTAACATCTAACCATGTAGAGGAAGACTCTTCCTCTCTAAAAGAATGAAAGATAAAAGGAATAGTGGTTATGATCTTTAATCTTTATACTAAGTTTATAAAGTAAACACTAGCTAAATCTAGGTGGATGACACACTTGATTTTGATAGCTAGGTTGCATTAGGAATTAAACGTTTGATGTTTGTTGTCCTATTTTGGGATAACTGCTTGTTATGCCACATTAATGAACAACAATGCAACTTGAATTAATGAAGTTCTCCATATCTAATCAAGCTAGTTATGGATAAAGAACTTAATGAATGTTGGAATTAGGGTTAGGCATGGTTGTTATAATTTGAATCTTAATCCAATTTAATTATGAATTAATGACCACTAAGGGGGTATGTGCATCTTGATGAATCAGTTCTAATGGATGTTGGAACACACCAACTATAGGACTGTACCCTCAAGAATTCCTGGGACTTCTCGAGGATACAGTGTTGCAGTTGACATGTGGAAACACCCCTTCCATAATTGTTCATCTAAATCCATGCACATCTAGACTTGAACTTAGTTTCTCTCTAGGTCAAGTTAGTAGCATGCTTAGGATAGGTAGTAGCTTTCAATGACTCGGGGTACCTTGGCACATCCGGTTGACTTAGGTCAGCCGAGTATGCCCATATACCCTAAGTCATCGTGAGCATCTTCCAATAACAAATTATGTTGCTAACCGGGGCTAGGGTCAAACCTTGGGCAAGTGGACTGATGGTAGTCAGTAAAGACCATTCTAGATAACAAAAGAGTGAGGTGAAGGACGTATTCTGGAATGACGAGTATGTTATCTAGGAATAGTAACATAAACAGTATGTTGAAAATCTTTGGCCAAAGTATCGTAAGTTGTTGGTTACGTTGTCCTATGTCACCTAGTTTAAAGCTACGTGATGTCAGATGAATATTGGTAACAAATATTTAGATAGTTTCTTTAAACAGATCACTCAGTACTTGGATTAGGGTAGGAGAACCATGTATACGTAGTATACATAAAGTATTCTATACTTTAAGACAAATATGAGAGATCGGTTGGTAACCGAGTCATGGAATGAGAGATCGGTAGCATACCGAGTCATTACAGCTGCATATGGTTATCTGTTATGAGATTTATTGGCATGGAATGTGTGTTCTAAATGATTTTTTTAGAACAGAGAACATTGTGTTTCAAAAAAATTCCCTTGTTTCTAAAGTCTTAAAATGGGAATGTTACAAAGAATGGTGGTCTCCCATCCGATTCAACGCATCTAATGTAAGAACATTAACCTTTGCACCTATGTCAATTATTATGTTGCTCGAAGTCATCCATCAACTACCACATTCAACATGGTCTCTTTTTCATAATCAAGACTATGAGGAGGTAAATTAGCATACAAGATTTGCCTCTCGTGCTCATTTCCATTGCGTAATATATTTTCTCTCAACCACTCTCCTAAGAAGAGAATGATATTTTCTTGGTGTATCATTTTACATACCTCTTTGACATCATCCACATCCTTTTGAAATATCAAAGCATTCTTTGCTTGTTCCAAATTATGCGATTGCTCTCTCAATCACCTGGATCCCCTTACAAACTCCTAATCACCTCTATAGTCTCCTAGTAAACCTCCTTCCGAGAAGTCGGATCGGGGTACTTTCCATGCAGTACTCTTCTCTTATAATGAGAGGCCTCGCTTTTGTATTTATCTAGTGTGCGTAGCTTCAATGTGTGTAGTTACTAATATAAGCTCTAACTCAAGATTAGATGCTACCGTAAACATAAACATGGGTTCAATGTGTTTCACACTAACCATTCATGCACCCTTTTCCTTCTTGTAATTTAGGCTCATGTGATCATACAAATCAGGGCACTCCTCATAATTATGTTTCTTTCCACACCACAAGCATTGTAGGAAATCTGGCCACTCACGCTTAAAGTGATCCCTATATCAACAATTGAAACAAGTTCCACGGGGGAATTCACTCCCTCCACTGTGACCACTACGACCTCTAGATCCTCTATGAAAAATTATTTCCATTCCTCCACCATCTTCACGCCCTTCATGCTGACACCCCTCATTTTTAAAACTATTCACAACACTGGTCTGGCACACACCAATATCAATTTCATCATGAATGTCTTTTATCAACTAGAAATCTTTAGTATCATGAGTGGTAGACGTACAAATCATACAATAGAAAGACACATTCTTACGGAGTGCACATTGTAACAATGGGAATCTACTTGGATCATGATCCCTATGATAGATTTCAAATTCTACCGACATGACATGCACCGAATTTTGAGGGAAACTATCCTCGGTGAGTCCTTCTAATTCACAATCTGTACACCAAAGTCCATTGTGAGTCTCATGTGTTGAATTTCCAGATAATTTTTCAAGTTGTTTTCCCATGGAAGCAATTTGTGCCTCCAAAAGGGGACTTACCCTAGTATCAACACTCCGACAATGACCTCAGTGTGAAGAGCAGCCTCTAAGGCCTTACCTGGATCCATGAAATTTTTTTGTGAAAGAACTCATCTAAAAAAATTTATCAAGACTCCAACAAACCACTGAGCATGCTGAGATGGATTGATATCATAAGATAACTTCAATAAGAGAGTCTTAAATCACACATCATACTCTCTTCCATACCCTGTTGAATCTCCTTGAGTGCACTGATACTCTTATGCTCAAATTCAAGAATATGAAATTCTACCAAGAAGGAATCATGTAATGTAGTATAATCCATCGTCATATGATATGGGTCATACTTTCAATACCAGCTATGTGTGTGCCCTTGCAATGTAGTTGCAAACCGGATCGCCATCCTCTCTCGGGGTAGTGATCCCCTTAATGCACCATAGAAATTCACACTTGTGTACATGCTCTGCAAAGCATCCTCAACACCTTTATAATCAGCAAAATGAAAAGACATCTCATAAAATACTTATTGGTGGGTTTGTGTTCCTTGCACACCAAATCAAGAACCTTGATTCCCTCTTGCGATTCCTCCACCACCAAATCCACCAATTCCATTAACTCCCAATCCTCTAGATCCTCAAGATCCTCCTCCCGTAGCAGTGCACGGGGCCTAAAGTAGTGCTACTCTGTATTCCCACCATTGTGCTAAAATGAGCTCCAATAGTCTATGAAGTTGAACTACTTCTAGACGTGATACCCATGTTCGTGTGCCCACACCTTGTCCAAATGATGTGCCTAACAGGATACCACCAAACACAAGAAAATGTCTACGTGGCCATAGATGGATTTAATGAAAAATTATATCTACATGATGTTTCTTTCTTACCAACACCAAATAGACTAGCAATACTTATCTCGAGATACTACAAAACTAAGCACAAGGGCTTGGTCATCATGTGGGTTCAAATGTGTGCCTATAGTTTGTCTCCTTTCTCCATCCGATGGGATCTCATCGGAAGCCGAGGGGCTCTCCTTCCACGTTTTCTAAGATGGGGTAGCATAGACTTCTCATGTTCCACATCCTCCACATGAACCTTAAATCCTTCTCGCAACGTCTACCTCCATATATCCATCACTGCTATAATCTTGTTTTATTTCACCAATTCCTTCTCATGCACTTCATTATACTTGAGTCACCTCTCTTCTCTCTCGCTTTTTTCTATAGAACCCGCTATCTCTTACCACACTCTCTTTCGTGCCCCACGCCTAGTGGGAGTTTAGCTAGCCATAGGAAACACTTCTAAACTCAGAGTGATGATTAGGATCTTAATGGCTAATGGTAAAGCACACAAGAAAGATCCTCTTGGTTCTCACAAGAACTCAAACTTAGCAACCTCTAGGAAAGAATAAGTAGAAACCATGTATTCTAACATATAGCTATTCAACACACCACTCCACCAACAATCAACAACATGAGTCCAGATTAGATCAGCATCATGAAGTTGTTGATAATATTCTTGGGTCCAAACACAAGGTCGATAATAATAACTCTTCCTCAAAGCATACGCAGAAAAAAAAATTCATATGAATCTACTAGAAAACATAAATAAAATGTCTCATAGAGCTCATGATACATATGATCCTCTACCCATGTACGTGCATTAAACTCAGGTTCAGTGTTGAATCTCGTGCAAATGCATCCTTTGTGTTCTTAAGCCAATTCTTCACGTTTTCCAAAGTCAAGTGTTCTACCATCATACACCATTCTTACAACATCTTCAAAAGAGGTCCCAATAATGGAGCCAATATGTAGTCACTTTCCCTAACCCTTTAATTCCCATGCACATCGGCATATCACCTAGTCCGAATTGGGAACTCACCGAGGTGCGCAATGTGTTGTGTCGTATGCACCCAAAATTACATGTGCTACATTGTCAAGAAAATGGTTACAAGAATCCCCAATGATGATTCAAAACCCTTTCAAGAAGGTTTTCGAGCTCCAAAACCCATTTACAAAGTGTATATTTGTAGCCTATATGACCTTACTTAGCTTTTCTATGCATTTTTCCATCTCCCCGCTTCTTTCTATGCTTCTTTTGGCCTTGATTGCACGGATTGCCACCTTGCCTAGGTGGCGGTCATGCCCACTTTTTCCAGATTCTTCATGCATGTTTTAAAACATGTGATGGTTCACTTAAGTTTTCTTTTTGCATGCATCCATGTGCCAAATTGTCTAAAATTAGATTTTTTTTTTTGTTCTCCTTGCTCCTATTTTAAATGAGATTTAATTAGTTGGAACTACCTCTTCTTTCCTTGTGCATGAAGTAACCTCCTATCCTCCATTCCTATATATTCCATGCTTATATTCAAGAAAACCCTAAGAATTTTGTGCATATTGTATTGTTTTTATGCCATAATCTTGTTAGGAATTTCATAGCCAAGCTTAGATATCTTGTGTTATCTCTCTTCTACTTACATTACACCTAGATTGCTTCCAAGCTGCCATTGCTCAAGCACCATCCTCTTGTTGTTGTTCTTTGAATTCCCAATCCCTTAGACTCACATGAACACTTAGAGAAAGAAAGGAAAGAACTAAGGGATATATATACTAATACTCTTTGTATTTTACAAGGTTATTTTTCTTCTAGATTGGAGTTGTGTATTTGTTTACTTTGTTAATCAAATTATCAATTACAAATTGTTAATTTCACGTGCATATCAAATAGAGTAGAGAAACAAGGCAATCTAATTAGCTAGATAATCTCAAGTAAATAAAATCAATAGGAAGTTTTCTCTTCAACATTACTAGTGAAGTTGTGGGGAACAATAGCTCTGTTATGGTTATGATTTTTTCTTCACTTATGAGGTAGGGTTGGAAGGATTTTGATTCAATTAGAATAGATTTTAGATTTAGATTCACACATCTACACAAATAGTTAGCTACATCTAACTAATTGCTTGTATTTAATTTGTTTATTAGATTATATGCATTGTCTGAAAAGTTAGAAAAGAACAAAAACATTTACTTTCCATATATCCACTCATTTTACTACTTTGTTCCAATATATGAAGAAAACACCAAAAACATAGGTTAGATTTCCTTTGATAGATATTTTATTTACTGAAAGCAAATCAATTCATCTTGCATGATCATCAACGGTCCATAATAAGAAAAGACTTACAGTTTTGATACCCTTGTCCCACAACCCAACGGGCCAGAGCTAATAACTGACATTGACACAAATTTACGTTTAACAATCTTACGCACACCTACAACATACACTAAGAAAATAGGATAGTTAGATACACTGAATATCGCTGCTAATCAAGCCTACAAATTTTGGACTACTCCTAAAAATAGGGTTTGATTGCATGCATGACCATACATACAAGGGCCTCAGCCTCAATCATTCTTTAGTTGTGATCCAAAAGTCTCGCAACCCAATAGGAATGCTATTCAGCTAGATATCAACACTATTTTATGCACATTGGTATTCATATCCTCACCACTCCTACCCAATATTATTACACAACTTTCATTATTAAACATAGAAGCCTATCAAGCTAAGACTTTCTGGACAAGACCATAAAACCACCCATAGTTCCTGCAGCTCCGCTACACCTCTTGTCTCCATTTCCATGACCTTGTCTGGAAACCCATACGAGACACCTACAGGTTACTTTCCACGTATTCCACAACCACTCAATAGAATCTTGGTAAAACTAGACATCGATTGGATTTTCTCGAGTGGCTATCATATCGACCATACCATCACACCCTTCAAGTTAGGAGGGAATTCTTTACCTTAGATTCACATATTCCACTATTGCATGTCAAAGACATAAGGCTGCCTAATTAGCTTGATCGCCACCATCACTCTCACCTCCATTTTCATTCCACACTCGGCTTTCTTGGCACGACCTTAGGAGGTCGGGTGTGAAGAAGGTCACATGTTTATTTTCTATCGTAAAAATTGGTGAACACGACGTGAAGAGTTAGTCTCTCGAATGTTTCCACTTTCTTCGTCCATCTATTATTCTGTAGGTATTCTTATACCCCCAAATATGTCAAGATACAATGACTATGGTCTACCCATCCCGGGTTTCGACATGTACCATTACCAATCAAATATACCACAATAATCACTTTCACTTTCAAAATGGGTTGACAACTTCTCATATGCTCAAAACCCTCTACTTCAGTGGAACCAATGTTAGTTATTCTATATGTATCGAAGAACTTGATCAGGTCACTCAAACTTATTCCCTCGAACAATCAAGTTCAAATAACATGACATTCACTAGTGAAGCAAGCTCATCTCCTTAGGTATTATTTTAGCAGCCCATTTCCATACAATCCAATCAAATCCCCATCTAGATGAGGAGTACTTAGCACGATACGCTAGGAGTGAACAACACTTCTAGAACACGAACCAATCTTTCAATAGGTTGCGCAAGGAAAGGTGATGTCTGCTTCAAAATAATAACATTACCCCATCACCAATCGACAATACAACTAATGAGGGGTGGAAACATCATGAACAATTCATAACAGGATACCATACTCCCCAAAAATATCCAAGGGTTCAACAAAAGGTACCTGAGCAAGGCACTACACCGTCAACAGGTGATGTCATTTCTACTTTGGTAGACAAGGTCAAAGAGTTAGAGCTTACCTTAAAAATGTAGAATTCATACGCAGGGAAAGAGCGAACTCCATCCTACCCATAGAAATTTGGGAAATTATCTACCACATAGAATCCACCAGTGTACATAATACTCCAAACCCTAGGGATTTATTAACCAGGATGGGTACCTTGGGTATGCCTCCTCAAGCCACATATGGATACCTACAACAGTGTCAGCCGGAAGTGCATTCTCAAATGTTATACTAGCCGGAAATGTGATGTTCCTTGGCTTTGCACCTTCAGCTCCATATCAAAGTTTCCAACCTCCCTATATGAATAGGTACTCTAAAACACCACAAGGAGATGCGTACACCTATCCGGGTCCTTATGGTTATCTACAGGAATGCCATATGCCCCGATAAACACCTACGCCATGTCATTTCAGAAACCAATGCAACCTTTTCTTCCCCAATAAGGACCTTCAATGGTTGAAACGTACGCAATGGGAACCTACTCTAAGTACCTAAAGGAGCCTCTAGAATTTTCCATCCGGATAGTCATGCTCCCAAGGCCATTTCCGATCTTCCAAATTTTAAAGGGGAAGGTGACCCAAATGCTCATATCAAAGCCTATGTAACAACCATTCGAGAGTTTCTCCCATGGGATGTAGTTGTTGCAAAAATATTCCCTAAGATGTTAGAAGGCATCACTCTGACTGGTATTATAGAATACCGGAGGCCTCGATACACTCTTTTAAACAACTTGTGTCAGAGTTCATTAAGGCTTTCGATATGAATAAGCTACTAAGAACAGGATCTAGAGAATTCTTACACATCAAACAAGAACATAATGAATCCGTAGCCCACTTCATTCAAAGGTGGCGACAGGTTCTCTATTCTTCCGCAAGTGCTCCAAACATGGATCAAATGGAACTTTGTGATTTATTCCTCCACTCTCTCAATAGAGAGACAAAGGAAGAGGTCCAAAAGTTCCCACTCAAGACCTATGAGGAAGTGATAGAATATGCTCTTCAAATTTACCAAGCGGACATTGAAAGTGGCATTAAGAACTACAAGGTAAATGGGAATTTATTCACTCTTGCTCAAAATTCTCCCAGCTACTCCAACAACACGAACAACAATCAAGGACCAAAGATCCTTAATAACGATCGTGGATTCATAACCGACGGTGTGACTAACCAACCCAAAAATCCTAATGTGGTTAATCCTACTAACACAGGTGTTACAAATAGCAACAACAATAATGGAAATAATCAAAGAAACAACAATTTCTCACCCTCGGTAAATGTTGTGGATTTTAATTGTCCTCAACAATAGTAACAACCTTAGCAATAAAGGAAAATTCGACCCCAAGCCCTAGTCAATACCCCAACCAATTCCAAAACCAAGGGTAAGGGTTTCAAAATTTTAACCACAACATTTAGCAACCAAACAGTAACCATAACTTTGGGACATGATAAAGAACAAATCAAAGGCCACGAGATTATGACCCGAATCTATACTGTGGTTTCCATAGGGTTCATGGGCATGATGCAGTAACATGCCACGATTGCAATAATTTTCTATAACACTTGCTAGAGGATCAATGACAGTTGCTTGTCAATATGTTCCTAGCTAACCCCACCACACCAATGCAAAACACCTATATGGGACCAGTGTCCTCGTAGAACACATCGTTAGGGATCTTCAACGATCCTCTCCCCATGCATCCAAAGGATGGTAGATTAGATCCCAATGGTTCCAATAATGGTATTATGATAGGGACTAATGATTGCAAAGCTTCAACTTCATCAAACCCACAAGTGGCACCTCCTCTGGACGGTCGCCAAAAACCAAAATTGTGGGCCTAGTTGAGTTAGACGTTGAACCCCAAATCAACGTTGTAACAAGAGGTAGGGATTATTCTTCGCAATCAATCCTAATTTATTTAGATGTGTCAAGAAATATTCATGATACACTAAGCAAGATGGTAGGGGATTATGATCTAATCAATAATCTGACCAAGACCTTTTCACATATTTCCTTCTTAGATCTACTGAAGAATTCCCCTGCTCATCGAGTCACTCTATTAGAAGCACTAGGTCTTGGCCATTTGATTAATGTTACCCCTCCGCTAGAGGCACAAATAAATCATATAGACTTTGACGTTTTCCCTCCGGGGAAACCTAAAAGGGACATTGGGTTTGTGTTTGACATAAGTAAGATGCCTACGGATGCTAAAATAGCTCGTAGAGGTGATCCGGCCTTGTTTTTACAAGTTTGGATCTAAATTAAATGCGTGAAACGTGTAATGATCGATGATGGGGAAGTGGTTAATATAGTCCCCTTCTTTTTTCTTTAGAAGTTAGGATATGGGGAGACTAATTTCTCCTCAACACGAAACACACTAGGGGCTATGATAGCCTCAAGGTGACCTCAATCGGAACCATAGTATTACCGGTTACTCTCGGGCCCAAGATGGTACTCACTGAGTTTTATATTATAGACTAGGAAACCAACTATAATATGATCCTTCGCTGTCCTTGGATCCATCGCATGAAGGAAATCCCTTCCACTCTATTTCAGGAGGTAAGTTTCCTGCACTTAGGGAAGGTATTTTTGGCCCAAGGTGATCCAAATCCTTTTGACATACACTTGGCTAATTTAAAGAAAAGGCTAGGCATTCACTCCAAGTTTGAGCTTCCCACGAATCAGTTAAATAAACCTGCAAGGGCAGCACCAGAGGAAAATTTAGTTCCCATGATAGAGATAGAGGTCACGGGGTTGATTGAGGGAATCTGACAGTCAAAGATGAAACCATGGTTGTAGAGACAGTGTCACTAGGAACCACAACAAGGATTGTCGAACTATTGGAGAGGGATTTACCTATTCTCCTCCCCTTTGACTCTATGGGTATGGGACATACTCTGGGACTCGGTTCTCTCCCAACATATGAGATTTTCATGGTTGAAGTGACTGAGGTAAAAGGTGAAGATGTAAAAGATGACTCAACGAGTCATCTTTTTGGGTAGTTGTTAGACCCTCCATTTTGATGGAGCCAAGTGTCACTTTGGCGCCAAGGCAGGTGTGATCCTTACTTCACCTGAAGGAAGGATTCTACCTTTTTCCTTCAAGATAAATTTTGAATGTACAAATAATGGGGTTGAATATGAGGCTCTTCTATTAGGTCTCATTTTCGCTAAGAGGATGGGTATTCTCAATGTTAGGGTGTTGGGTGATTCACAACTAGTTATAAATCAGGTATCTGAAGTGTATGAGACAAGAGTTGAGCATCTACAACTTTACAAAATAGCAGTTTTAGGTCTAGCAAAAGGGTTTGATTTCATCTCAATTGAATTAGTTCCATGCGAACATAACATTCTTTCAGATTCTATAGCAAATTTTGCTTCACGCTTCACCCCAAGTAGTGACTTGGAAGATACCAACTTCATGGTTTCAGTTCACGTTGAACCCTTGATCCGTAAAGCACCAATGACCCCAATGTGGACATATGTAGAAACTGAGATTCATCCCAATAGTTCAGAGTGCATTAATAGTGATGAATCAATTTTAAGTTATTTAAACATTTTGGCAGAACTGCATCTTACCTATCATGAGATAAACCTTTCCTTAATCCCACGTTCCTCTTCTTATTTTGGGAATCCCATGATTGAATCCTCTCGGGAAAGGATCTTGAGATTTATGAGGTAGAAGAAGAAGGGGACTTGGAGTTTCCTCCAACCCCATCAAAATTTGAGGAGGGAAATGCCTCCTTAATTGAAGGAACAATTGATATAAACATTGGAACGGAGGAGGAACCAAAGATCTTAAAATGGGGTCCTCTTTAACTCCAGAGGAAGTGGAAATACATACCCAAATCCTCAAGGAACATCAAAAGGCCTTCACATTTAGCTACAAGGAAATGATGGGGATTGTACCTCACATCGTAGTTCACAATATTGTCACCAAGCCAGATGCTAAACCAATTAAGCAAAATTCAAAGCCCATGAAGCCAAAAGTGGCCCTCATGGTGAAAGAAGTAATAAAACTTCTCCACGTAGGATTCATTAAACTAGTTGATTATTCATAATGGGTATCTAATATTGTCCCCATTCTCAAAAAGAATGGAAAGATCCGTATTTTCATATACTTTTGGGACATTAACAAAGCTTTCCCCAAGGATGATTTCCCATTACCATCCATTGATGTTATCGTTAACACAACAAATGGGTTTGAGTTGTTGTCTCTCATGGATGGGTTTTCAGGATATAATCAAATCAAAATATCCAAAGAGGATCAAGCTAAGACTACGTTTATAACTCCTTGGGGAACCTACTATTATGTTGTCATGTCATTCGGTCTTAAGAATGCCGGCGCTACATACCAACGAGAAATGACCTACATATTCCATGATCTTATTCATAAGATTTTGGAGTCTTATGTAGATGACCTATTGGTTAAGGCTAGGAAGTGCTACAATCACGCAAAGGTTCTTCACATCATCCTTTCATGCTTAATTGAGTATGGTGTCACATTAAATCTAATAAATTTGTTTTCGATGTAACAGGAGGTAATATTTTGGGTTACATTATATCTTCACGAGGGATTGATGTTAACACAAACAAAATCAGGTTGTATTAGAAATGGTTCCACCATCGGATGAGTCTGGTATTAGATATTTTCTTGGGAAAATTGATGCAATATGAAGGTTTATCCCTAACCTAACCTTTGTTATCCATCCAATTAATAATTTTTGAAAAGGATTATAGCATCATATAGACAAAAGAATGTAACAAGCCCTTGAGGTAGTTAAATGATTCATGTTTTCCCCTCCCACACTAACACTACCGAGATCAGATTGCCATTTGATCTTGTATTTGTGAGCTACGAGATGTTTTTCTAGCTACGTATGTTGGATCAAGAGGATGACGATAAATGAGAAGGTGTAGTCTATTTCATTATTCAAACGTTGCTTGATTATGAGACACGTTACATGCAAGCAGAAAAGGAATGTCTTGCCATAATTTTTGCAACAAAGTGTTTAATGCATTATATGCTTAATCAAGAAATGAGGGTTATTGTTAAGATGGACCACTTGCGGACATTCCTCATGTAAGGATCCTTGTCTAAAAAGGCCGGTTGTTTCATAACATTAATGGGCGAGTTTGAACTAACATTTGTAAATCAGAAATCCATTAAAGGACAAGTCATTATAGATTGGTTGGTGACAATCCACTAGATGGGGGTGATTTGGTAGATCTCGGACTTTCTTGATGAGTGTGTGTACTTCATCAAAACTAGGCCCCCTATATTTGTATGTCCTTGGTATACCGACATTATCAACTTCATCATGGACCACACATACCTAGAAGGGGCAACATCACAACAAAGAACAAGTGCTCTCTTGAAGAGCCTTTGATGGAATGTTGTTGAGATGTGTTGATGTAGAAGAATTAGAAAATATTCTTTATGAATCACATAGCAAGGTATGTGGAGGTCACCTTGGTTGCCACGCTACTACTCAAAAAATACATCGCATGTGCTAATTTTGGCCCATGCTAGAGCATGATGCAGTAGAATTCATGCGTAGATGCCATAAATTTTAGTTCTCTCATGAGATCCACATACCGGCACAGGCTCTATAACCAATCACAACTCCATGGCCCTTTTCCATGTGGGGCCTAGATTTGATAGGGTAATTCTCTCCCTCCTTGAGTGATGGCCTTAACTTCATAATCACTTCCACAGAATACTTTACCAAGTAGGTACAAGCCATGCCCCTTACCACCATACTTGACTCTGTAATCACTAAATTCATCTTGAACCAAATCATTTGTAGGTACAGGGTGCCATAAGTCATTATTTTTTATAATGGCACATATTTCAAAAATGATGAGGTGCGTGAATTGTGTACAAAGTTCAAGATAAGTCATCACATGGCTTCTCTCTACTATCCTTAAGCTAATGCACAAGCTGAGGCTACAAATAAGATGTTAAAGTCCATTCTCTTAAAACCCATTAAGGAGAATAAGCAAGATTGGCACCTAAATATTTTTCCGGCCTTGTGGGCCTACCGAACATCGATTCTGAACAATGGGGGAATCCCATTTTTCTTTAGTGTTTGGTGTTGAGGCAGTTCTGCCACCCGAATTCAAAATACTTAGTCTACGTATTTCACTACATGGGATCCTGGGAGAGGAGGGTTATCAAGAAGCACGACTCTCTCAGTTATAAAGTCTCGACAAGGCTAGATTGAATGCCACACAATGACACATTGTTTACACTGATCTGAATGGTTTGGAAATATAGCAATAAGGTTTACAAATGTGATATATATGAGGGAGATTTGGTATTAAGACTCGATAGCCAGATAGACAAAAATATCGGCGAGGGAAGGAAATTGAGAACTAGATGGTTAGGTCCATATTGAGTAGTGGAAGACTACAAAAATGGAGCATTTCACTTGTGTACACTAGAAGGTGAGGATTTTAGTGAATCTATAAAATCTCTTCACCTAAAGAGATACTACACACGATCCATCAACATTTTCATATGTACATTATTGCATCTACATTGCATTTTCATTTTTCCATTCATTTTGTAAAAATTGTGATCAAGGAGCTTATTCTTATAGTAATTCCTAAAAACTTCTGAAAACATTGACAAAACATTCAAATTGTGTCTCTTAAAACCTTCATAGCATCATCAACTATTTTTGAATCAGTTATCAATCCAAACAAGATAAGAAAAATTTTGACAGTAACCATACCAAGGCTTGCATACTCGATTCTACTTTTGGTCTCTTCCTAGGTTGGGTGTCTTTTCCCATGGTCTATTCTAGAAGCTTCATGTTGTCACATCTATCCCATATACATCCCTTGGAAATAAGAGCATTCTAAACATTTTTGCCAAATAAGTAATTCAAATGCAAATCCATAGAAAATTTTATTTTTACACATTTCCTTGCCCTACTAACCTTCGGTGTTGAGCCAACATCTCTTAATAGTGGCATAGGGTTGGGAAAGGATGGAAATTCCCTTACTGTCTATATGCCTTGTCCATGGTGATGAGCCCACACTTCCTATTGGTAGCATGGGGCAAGGTGTAGGGGGTCTCTTTGATAAACTTGAAAGTTACAAATTAGTCAAACATTGTGAAATCATAAATAAAAAACAAAGTGAGTTAGATGTCCAAAATTCTAAGAGAGTTTAAAACCCCAAAACCAGATTTTTTCAACCAAGTGGCCATCTACGGATCCAAGTCTAGATAAACTACAAAGCAATTCACATTCTAAACTATGAAGTAGCTTGAGTAGAGTAAGGTTGTAGTGTCCCAATTTGGTTCTGTCAAACCTCTGTCTTTCTCTCATCACTGCCATTCAACAAATTTTCATAACTTGTGCCCTTTCTAACTCTTGGTGTTGAGCCCTTACATATTACTAGTTGTGTGGGGTTAGGAGTGGGGAAAGTACATCTATTTATCATATCATTATATCATCATGTTTTATCAATACAATATGAAGTACTAAAGATTGCAAAAGAAACTAAGTTTAAGATCACATTTTGTTTGCATCATCATATATCAGTAGCATAAAATACAAAAATAAATCATTTTGTTTATCACTCACATTCATTGCATACATTCTAAAAAGTGTTCAAAAGTAGAAATTCTAAACATATAGAGTACATATGAGAGATAAGACAACAAAGAGTCAACTCATATATGATGGAATACCAAACTAAAAATAGAGTCTGTATATATTGTAGCGGATCAAGTTTGTATATAAGGTCATCATGCACTAGGCATGGTCAAAATGCTCACAATGATCCCAAAATATACAACAGAAAAATCATATAATATCAAAAATGGTATCAAAGAAATAAAGGCTTAATGGCCTATCAATCCCTGTGGGATCCCTCGGATGGTGCATGACCATGTCTAGGGCTCTTGCTATGGCTGCGATGGTACTAAGAATTAATGAATGGTGTGAATGCTAGTGGTAGTGCCCACTATCCATAGCCTCACTGTGAGAGTGGCTCTATCTCATCAGGAACTCAATAGTCTAGTATCTATCTACCTGGGTACGAAGGGAGGTCACTATCTCCACCACCTTCTAGACATGGGAGAACATGTCAAGTATTCGGTCGATGGCTAAGGGCTGTCTGAATGCATGGAAAACTCGGCTCGAGTCTTCTCTGAGGGGATCAATAGGGTTTCCACACATACCCAATGAATGAGTTCTCACCACTCATGTGCTAGATGTTGTAAAAGGAAAAAAAGAGAGAGATATAATGAGCTAGAAAATCACAGAATGCAAATCAAAAGGAGAATGTTAATCTAAACATATGAAAATCAATAAACAAAATCAAGAAAGGATTATCAAACATAATCAAGTCCTTGGGCATCCATGTGGGATCAGTGGCTATGGATGTAGGTGCTAATGGAAGCTACGAAGCCTCACCGAATCCAAAGGTGTGACATTATCCAATCACAGACTCATCATCCTCTCTAAATGTCTCCTCTATGACTAGTGTCTCTCTCTCTTTTCTCACCTCCTCATGCACTTCTCTCGAGGATCTCCGAGTTTCATACCACTTAGGGTTACTCTCCTCTCCTTATGAAGGGGTTGCCCCCTCATCCTCCTCCTTGGCCTCCTCTTTGATAAACTCCCCTCCATATCATCTCATGTATCCTCTATAGAATCGAGTCCAACTCAATCTAATCATCATCTTCCCCACTATTATTAGGAATTACTACAATCTGAAGAAAGGGTTCTGAGAGGCACCAGCTACTTAGCAAGCATGGACCACCCATCTAACCAAAATATGCATGCCAAGATTAACCACTTTCCAACCAAATCCCCTCTAGGACCCCTCCAAGCCTCCCAAAGCAGTCCTATAAATGGGATCCACTAGGGGAAGCATGACAGGGTATGGAAGGCCAAACTACTGAGGTACCTAATCAAATGGGTGAATCTCCAATCTCCCAGCTATGTCAACTAACTAGCTCGTAGAAGAGTAAGCCACCATCGTCGTAACCTCCTCACCCCATATCCTTGTCATGTCCGGTAGGGTGTGGAAATCATGTGTGTTGTACTTAGCGAAGACACTGCGGCGATGGTGTCTGGAGCATGAACATACCTATCCATTTAGCTACCCGAATAGCCCCCTGGTTTGATAATAGTACCCCCTTCTACAGGGGATGAAGCGCTCACAAACCCAACTCATAATAAGAGTGGGGTGGCTCGGAGAGACTGTCCCTACAATCGACCATTCGTATAAATCATGGTATATAGTCCCCATAATATTTTCCCCAGGGAATACTTACGGCCATGAGCATCAATCTATGTAATGATGGGGCCCAACAAGTATAAATTGAATCTCCTCCCTTGTCCCCGACTAGTCTCGAGGATAAGATACCCATGATGGCTCTCTCAAAGGATAGGAATGGGAGCAGTAGCAATGGACCAAACCTTCATTCCCTTCTTCGAGCTAGATGAGACAATGGCATCTCCCAGATATGTGGCCCCTTTGTGTCATCACGGACACGGACCCTGCTATCTCCAATGTCGGTATCCTCATGAGTATCAAGAGTCCAAGGATGTGGTATACATCCTCCAGAGTGATATTCCACTCACCCCTAATACCTGGAAACCGGAAGGTGTTCCCGTATGTATCCTAGTAGGAGAATAAGTCACACATAATGTGACTGGCAGGAGTGATATGGCGCAACTGTGTTATCGCAAAAGCCCGCCGCATTGTAGTACATCCATATTAGCTTGGGTCAGCTGATCTAGAATCTGGGATCTAATCACACTCTCTCTCTATGCTCCAGTGTATGTACTCCTCCTTTTGCATTCACCAAAACATGAGAAAAGAGAAATTTAGTAATGCACATCACATGATAAGCTCATCAAAAACATAGAAAAATATTGAAAACGCAAAAAAATCAAGTTAAGGTGTATCTTATAAATTCTATTCAAAACCATCACCTAGTGCAGGGTGGCGGTTCTAAGACCGCCGCCCTGTTAGGTGGCGATCTCATGACCACCCCCTGTCTTGGGTGGTGGTCCTGACCCAATTTTCCAAAACATGTCATTAACCCCAAAAATTCCCAAAAATGAGAAAATTGACCATTTCTAGCAAAATAAAAGAATGCCGTATGGATGCCCCCCTAAGGACTCATTTGAAATAAGAAAAATTGAAAATGTCCCCCCTAGGTGAACTTTTCAACATTTTAACATCTAGGGAACAAAAATACAAAAGAGAAAATAACTAACTCGAGAACATGTCGGTTGATTTCCCACTCATGGAGTAATTATTGCTATCTCACAATGATCGTTTTGGTTGTATTCACGTCGAAAGCGATCAATGTGGGTCCAGAGCTCCAAATTTGCCAAATCAACAATGCACAAATGAATTAGAAAATGAGTTTTATATATATATATATATATATATATATATATATGTCATTTTAAACTCATTTTGAGTGTTTGTGTTTATAGGGTTGGAGCGTTGGTGTAGGTATATTTCTACATCCCCACGCAAATGGTAAGTCCTCTTGTCATTTTGATCTAGTGTTTATTTTTCAATATTTTATCTATCTACACTTGAGTCTTCTTTTTCTCTTGCAAGTAGCGGGAGTTTTGGGTAGTGACATTTTGACACATAGGCATGTCAGGTATAGCTTCTAACTCCCCATTTTGGGAATGCCATACTCGAACTCTACATTTTATGCCTTTTCATGGCTAAGACACTTCTCCGAGGGGGCAATATGTACACACCCAAAATTACACATGCTACATTGTCGGGAAAACGGTTACAAGAATCCCCAATGATGATTTAAAATCCTTTCAAGAAGGTGTTCAAGCTCCAAAACCCATTTGCAATGTATATTTGTAGCCTAGATGACCTTACTTAGCTTTTCCATGCATTTTTCCATCTCCCCGCTTCTTTTTGTGCTTGTTTTGGCCTTTAGTGCCAAGATCGCTTCTCACCGTGCGGCAGTCCCTAAAACTACCGCCTGTGCAGCGGTGACAAAGCAAATCCTACCCACTTTTTCCATATTCTTCATGCGTGTTTTAAAAATGTGATGGTTCACTTAAGTTTTCTTTTTACATGCATCTATGCACCAAATTTTCTAAAATTAGCTTTGTTTGCTTGGTTCTCCTTGCTCCTTCTATTTTAAATGAGATTTAATTTGTTGGAATTGCCTCTTCTTGCCTTGTGTATGAAGTAACTTTCTAGCCTCTATTCTTATATATTCCATGCTTATATTCAAGAAAACCCTAAGAATTTTGTGTATCTTGTATTGTTTTGCTTCCATAAACTTGTTAGGAATTGCATAGCCAAGCTCAGATCTCTTGTGTTATCTCTCTTCTACTTGCATTGCATCCAGATTGCTTCCAAGCTGTCATTTATCAAGCATCATCCTCTTGTTGTTGTTCTTTGCATTCCCAATCCCTTGGACTCACATGAACACTCAGAGAAAGAAAGGAAAGAAGCTGTGGGGATGGATACGATACTACTAGATCTTCCAAGGTTCTTGCTCTTCCAGTGTTGGAGATGTGTATTTGTTTTCTTTGTTTATCAAATTGTCAATTAAGAATTGTTGATTTCAAGTGCATATCAAATAGAGTAGAGAAACAGTTCATTCCAATTAGCTAGATAATCTTAAGTAGATCAAATCAATAGGAATTTTTCTCTTCAACATTACCAGGAACTTGTAAGGAACAATAGCTCTATTAGGGTTATGATTTTTTCTTCACTTATGAGGTAGGGTTGGAAGGATTTTGATTTAGTTAAATAGATTTTAGATTTAAATTCACACATATGCACAAATATTTATCTACATCTGGCTAATTGTTTGTATTTAATTTGTTTATTAGATTAGATGCATTTTCTGAAAATTTAGAAAAGAACAAAAACATTTACTTTTAATAGATTAGCTCATTTTACTACTTTGTTCCGATATATCGAGAAAACACCAAAAACATAAGTTAGATTTCCTTTGATAGATAGTTTATTTACTAAAAGCAAATCAATTCATCTTACATGACCATCAACAGTCCACAATAGGAAAAGACTTAAAGTTGTGATCCCCTAGTCCCATAACCCAATGGGCTAGAGCTAATAATTGACATTGACACAAGTTTACATTTAACATTCTTACGCACACCTACAACATACGTTGAGAAAATAGGACAGTTAGATACACTGAATATCATTGCTAATAAAACCTACGACTTTTGGACTACTACTAGAAATAGGGTTTGATTACATGCATGACCATATAATGGCCTCAGCCTCAACGATTCTTTGGTTATGATCCACATGTCCCACAACCCAACGGGCCTACTAGCCAACTAGATATCGACACTAGTTTACGCACATTGGTATTCATATCTTCACCACTCCCACGTAATATTATTACACAACTTTCATTATTGAACATAGTTCCCATTTTAGTACATTAGAACAGAACTATATCAAAGCATAGATGAATATTGTTAAAACTATAAACATTTAACATTAGTAATTTTGATAAGTGCTTCCTAGTTCTAAATACATAATTTAGAACTCGAGATCATAACAATCATTCTTATAACAAATAACCATATGAAATTTGTAATGACTTGGTGTACCACCGATCTATTCATTCCATGACTCGGTGATCTACCGATCTATTCATGAGTATCATAGAGTTGGTGTTTTTATTTTAACACTTCACTCTTGCGGTTCTCTTCCTAATCTAGGATTTTGAGAATGCTATCAAGGAACCTATCTGAATAATTGTTACCATTATTCATCGGCATCACGTCCCTCAGACTAGGTGACATAGGACAACGCAATCAGTAGCTTGCGATACTTTGGCCAAAGATTTGAAACATATTGTTCATGTCTCGTATTCCTTGACGGCATACTCATCAATCTGGAATACGTCCTTCACCCCACTCCGATGTTAAATAGAATGTCTTATACTGACTTCTGTCAGCCTCCCCTGTCCCAAGTCATTCACTCAGGAATGGATTAATAACATGACACACGTTATAAGGATGCTCTTGAGGACTAGGGTAAGCTGACATACTGGGTCAACCACAGTTAACCCTGTGTGTCAAGGTACCCCGAGTCTCCAAGGGCAGCCTCATAACATGACCATGGTCCTAACCAGTCCCAGAGTAAAAACTTGTTCGAGTTTAAGGTGTAAATCTTAACGATCAATGCAAAGGGTGTCGCCATAGGTCACCTGCATTGTTGTATCCTCGAGAAGATCCTAATCTTCTCGAAGGTACAACCCTACAGTTGACATGTGTCGACATCCTACAAACCACCTCGGAAAGATTTACATAACTTCAAAGAGTTACTTAAGTTGAGTTGAAATTAAATTTTAAGACTCTCCTATCTGGGTAGTCTTTTCCCAACCCCTGGGTTCCACACCTTTGAGTTGCCTTACTTAATTAAGATCCATTTCACAGAGAGAAGTTTAATAAGATTTGAGATCTCATCTAGGAGTTCATTGGTTCCCAATAATCTTATTCTACATAATTGGGCAATAGCCCTAAGTCCCCTCATAAGGAAGCTAACTAAACCCGTAAGGGTTTATATCAACTCCGAAGACTAAATATATCTTGCTTATTGTTATTAAGACATAGTGATTTAAAATCATCAATTACGTTGTCTTGACTTAGATCATGGATAGGGAGTAATAGATTACTCTTCCCGTTTCAGCTACCTATTAAGGTTTAGTTTAACCTTAACTTCTTGAAAGGTAGTGGACTAATTTCCAATTTAGCC
This sequence comes from Taxus wallichiana var. yunnanensis, assembly GCA_018340775.1. Classification (NCBI taxonomy): domain Eukaryota; kingdom Viridiplantae; phylum Streptophyta; class Pinopsida; order Cupressales; family Taxaceae; genus Taxus; species Taxus wallichiana. Next base: position 27,354,818 of record CM031243.1, on the reverse strand, counting down.
TTATTTATAACATAAAAGAACTACTAATCATTCATGAAGTATTCAGTCACATAATCTTTACAAGGCCTACTTAGAGAATCCAAATAACTCCATGGTATACAATAATAAAAATGCACTTAAAATCAATCGAACCTAAGAAGTTCAATCCATCAAAATAAAAATGCAGCCACATAAGTAACAATCTCCCCATTTCATTTATTTCCAAGCCATACAATTACAATTTATGCACTTCAGCATATTTGATACAATACTCAACAACAAAAGAACAACTTTCTTCATATAGTACAAATAGAGAAATCAAGTTGGAATTCATCATAAAACCAGATTAAACAATCTGAGCATCATATCAGATCTGCGTGTCTTTACCACTTATGATGACCATCTGCAAAAATTGCTAACACGGGTCAGTTCATGAACTGAGCATGATAAGCACTAATTCTTAAAACAATTGCATTCCACCAATTGTTTCCATTAGACAACCTGTTTAAATGAAATCATTTCATCAAACCTATAAACATGAATCACACTAATTATCTTTCTACCATACATGACTTTTTAACATAATTTCATAATATAACTACCATATTGACTCTTCTCGGATAATTCATCTTATGTTAGAGACTAAGAAGAACAAAATGAATCTAATATATCCATCCCTCTGAAATCCAAGGACAGTAACAATCCAATAAAAATTACTCCATTCCAGAATGAATTCTTACCAGTGCGTGTATCCAACAGATTTGCATTTAACAATTCAGCAAAGACCGGTTATAGCCTCTAACGAAATTCCTTTATACTCATTGCATTATTTCCATGACATCGATAGATATACCAACTTCTATTACAATTCTACTTTTATTAAAGTAGATAATCTGAATAACTCAAACAAGGTATTATTATAACTGTAAATAAGAAAAGAACTTAGGCCAAGACTAAGCATTTACCATTCTTTCCTCATAAATTTAACAGTTTAATCATCTTATACCCCTATAGCAGAGTTCTTATGGAAATACAAAAGAAGGGAGTACTAATAATTTTCCAGAAAGGGAGAGTATACTTTCGTATTCCAAAACTCCTATATCCACATGTGCTTTACAACTGAAAGAGAAAGAACAGAGGCGTTCAGATCTCCATTCCAAACAAGTTCAGACAAGTACCAACTTTCCAGGAGCAAAGCATATACAATCAATCTTGAATTCATTTAGGGAAGAAAAGAAAGCAAGAAAATCAACACAATCCCATCCCTTCCAAGTACAAAACCTAATTTCCATCATGTAGATCTAGGATTACCCACACGTTATTAGGATTCAGAGTTCCTCAAAGCAAGATTTCTCTCAGTCAGACTGTGTTCCCATTAACCAAGTTAAATTGTAAGGAAAACACACTACACTAAATATTTCATCACTTACAGAACCCATAATTATTGACCATCCCGACCCCTTTTCAACAATAGAGGTACAGGCTTGTATTCATACATTTTTCATACACTTGCCACTAAACTAGTCGAGCTCCAAAGAAGGAATTACAGTTTCATCTCAAATCAACCATGTATTCACCTGAAGCTATCAAGCAACAAAAAAAAACTCATACGACCAGCGATAAACAATAAACCAACTAAATAAGACACAACAATTTTCTTTTATGTCATTCCTCAACCAAGAAATCATCCAACGCAACGTCTAACATGGTACAGTTGGGAACTTATTACCTCAGTTAATCAAGAAGCAAGGAAACAACATAAAGAAGTCGAACCCATATGCAATCACAACAAACATTTCAATAGAGTCGAATCCATATGTACACAACAAACATTTCAATAGACGAACCATACGCATCATATTCGTACAAACCAACACTATGAAAAGCAAAGGACTTCAACAGAAGTTGAATTCATATGAAAACACTGCAAGGACTTCAACAGAAGTCGTATCCATCAAGTATTCATAGCAAGGACTTCAACAAAAGTTGAACCAACATGAAAACACAATAGGGACTTCAACAGAAGTCGAATTCATATGAAAACACTGCAAGGACTTCAACAGAAGTCGTATCCATCAAGTATTCATAGCAAGGACTTCAAGAAGTCGATTCATAATAAATCAAGAAGACTTCAAAACCAACATCATAAACAAACAAGGGACTTCATTTCAAGAAGTCGAATCCATATGTATACAAAACAGCAAACACTTTCGAACCAACATGAAAACAGAATCGAATATGTATACTCAAGCAAGGATTCAACAAAAGTTTAACCAACATGCTAACACAAGCAAGGTCTTCAACTGAAGTTGAATTCATATGAAACATTGCAAGGACTTCAAAAAGTCGTATCCATAAGGTAAAGTTTAACAAATATAAAACATTTCAAGAAGTCGAACCAGGATTCCCAAATCAAAAAAAAGAAGAAAACCAATACATTGTTTCCAACCAAGCCATCTATACAAAAGAAATCATCTGAACAGAGTTGTTCTAATGAAAGCATTTGAAGGAAAGCAAGATTTTTAAAAGTTAGGGCCTATCATGCCTGATAGTGTCACTTAAAAATTTGAAGAAGACCTCTGAATGTGCTCGCACCTTCTCTTCTTCTTCCACGATAGATTAAACAACAATAAATTGTTACCTTCATGCCTTATAAACTTTCCCCGATAGAGAAGGAAGCTAGAAATTCTCAAAGTTGCCATGCAACATACAGAGTAGATGACTGGTTCGAAGAACCAGTGCTCAAGCAGTGAAAAATGGAATGCATGGAAAACCAAACAACCAAACAATATTCCATTTGCATGCCTTCCCAAGCAATCCACGCTCGGGAACCAAAGTTCATTAATTGCATTAACTTCCATCCTCCCGCCTATTCTCCATTGCCACCGACCACCAAAATTGGTGATCGCCAAAAGAAAACAAACAAACATTCCCATACTTGGTGATACTGCCACGTCAGGTCACATTAGCCGTTTGCAACCTCCGCCAAATCTGACAGCATCCCAAGTCCTTCAACCTTATCCCCCTCATAAATGCCATGGAAACCACCGCCCATGACTCGCGCCCCTTCATAGGTCCCCCTCCATTCTTGTCATTAGTTAGGATAGGTAAGAAACATAGGTTAGATCATAGGGTAAGACATTAGTCTTACATCCATAGCGCTAGAAGAAGTTAACTCTTAGGAGCATTAAGCTTATAGTTTAGGGCTAGGTTAGATTAGCAATTATTTTAACCAATAGGTTATAGTTTAGGTTAAGATTATTAACCTTAACGAATCCAGTCTAGGTCTCCCAAGTAGGACCAATCAGTATTAGAGCCAAACAGGGTAAAACATTCCTGTAAAGGATCCTATCTGGCATTGCTAATTAAGCTTACGGTATACACAAGAACATCTTACCTGGCTTAAGGTCTAGGCCTTCCTGATGTTACGATATCTGGAACCAAATTTCATTTATCATGATCAGCCTGAGTTAAACTCCGGGATTGCTCATTCAAACTCATTCAGACCTTGTAACTTTCGTAAGGTCCATAAATTTTGTTCATCCTGAATAAGCTTAAAACATTCCTTGGATCAATGCAACTGATCCAAGGCTGAGTCAAAGATCTTCAAGAGAAAAGAAGATACAATCCATATCAAGCATGACTTCCCGAAACCAAAGGAACATGTCCTTATATAGAAGAAATCATATATCAACACTTGAATGCTCAGGAGAAGGTAACAACAGTTCAGGGTGTTACATGCTTCCCTCCTAAAAGATTCATCGTCCCGATGATTACATCTTTTGATTTACCTTCAGGTCAATCAATTTATTAGTTCACAATACAAAAGACCAATTCCAACATGAATTATTTCATAAATCAATGTCATGATACAATTTATTCAACCTGAATAATGTTTGCCTCAAAGCTGGCTTACATAAAGACATGAAAAAGATAAGTTCATAATAATTAAATTTTTTTGTCAACAGATTCCATTCTGTTCAAAAAGAAAGGGAAAAGCAATTTTCATCTCTTCCAGATTTTCCCAAGTTGCACTCTCTTCGTTAAACTGGTCCCACTGGACCTTACATTGTTGTATTTCACGATTTCTCAAATGCAATTGGTGAGTTTCCAGCACTCGTGTGGGTTTAACCACGATTATTCCTGGGTCTTGGACCTGCAAGGAATTCCAATTTAAAACATGTGACAAGTCTGAAACGTATTTCTTAAGCAAAGAAATATGGAAAACATCATGCATGCGAGACAAAGCAGGTGGTAATGCTAATCGGTAAGCTACAGGATTGATTATTTTGACAATTTTGAAAGGTCCCACATAATGAGGTGACAACTTGGCAGCCTTGCCAAAAGTTATAGAACTCTTTCTAGGTTTAACACGAAGAAAAACCTTTTCACCAAGTTCAAACTTTGATCAACCCACTTTAGGTCAAGCATAGCTCTTCTGCCTATCTGTTGCTTCTTTCAATCGTTCATGAATCATTTTAACTTGTTGTTCCATTTCAGTGAGGATTTCTGGCCCAATTACCACTCTATCCTCAATACTATCCCAACTAACAGGGGTTCTGCACTTTCTTCCATAAAGTGCCTCAAAAGGTGCCATTTTAAGAGATGAGTGATAAGTGTTGTTGTATGCGAACTCAACTAATGGAAGATACTCTTCCCATTTATATTGTTGATCCATGCAATACATTCATGCAACATATCTTCCAACACTTGATTTACTCTCTCAGTTTGTCCATCCGTTTCCGGATGATATGCAGAACTGAAGTTTAGTTTCGTTCCAAGAGCTGCATTAAGTGTTTGCCAAAATCTTGATGTCATTCTAGGATCCCTGTCAGATATAATCAATTCTGGTACTCCATGTAACCTGAAAATTTCATGCACGAATCTTTTTGCTAACACTGGAGAATCATCCTTCAGATTTCCAGTGATGAAATGAGCTACCTTTGTTAGTTTGTCTACAACTACCAAGATAACATCATGTTTATTTCTCGACATAGGCAACCCTTGTACAAAGTCCATGCTTATTACTTGCCATTTATACTGCGGTATGCTATGGGGATATAATAGTCAGCGGGGTGCATGTGTTCTGCCTTAACCCATTGACATTCAGACAATGTGTCACAAAATCAATAACATCCTTTTTCATACCTTTCCAAAAGTATTGTTGTTTTAGATCAGCAAGCATTTTTGTGATACCCGGGTGTCCAGAGAAGGGTGAATTATGAAATTCAACTAACAATTTCTTTCTCAAATCATTTAGCAAAGGTACATATACCCTGTTTTCATAACGTAAGATTCCTTCATTATCAAAATGAAAACCTTTATACCTTTCATCTTTTGGTTCTGCAGCAAGTGCTGCTTTTACTTGCTGAAAGTATATATCAGATTCTGAGGCACTTTTTACCTCATCTTTAAACTGAGTTCTTAATGTTATAAGAGCAGAAATGTGCTTCCTACGACTTAGAGCATCCACTACTCTATTCTCTTTCCCTTTGATGTAGCTAATATCAAAATCATATTGAGATAAAAACTCTAACCACCTTCGTTGTCTTGCATTTAGATTAGGCTGAGTGAAAATATATTTCAGCCCTAAGTGATCAGTTTTCAACTCAAAAGGTTTCCCAAGTAAATAGTGCCTCCATACTTGAAGCGCATGAACAATTGCAAGCAAGCTCTAAATCATGAGGGGCATAATTCAGCTCATGTAACTTAAGTTTTCTACTTTCATATGCTATGACTTGATCATTTTGTAACAAAACACCTCAAGGCCTTCCCGAAGCATCCGTTACAACATGATAAAGTTCCCATTAGGTCTGCAGTACAGCTAATATAGGTCTTTGAAGTCAAGCTGGCTTTTCAAACTTTTGAAAGTAGTTTCACACTTATCATTCCAAATAAATTTCTTATCCTTCTTCTGCAATGAAGTTATCGGTGTAGCCACTTTAGAAAAATCCTTAACAAATTTTCTATAATAACCAACAAGGCCCATGAAGCTTCTTACTTCATGTACATTCTTTGGTGCAGGCCACTCGGTTATTGCCACTATTTTTGAAGGATCCACTGCAATTCCCTCTTTACTAATGACATGACCCAAATAGTGAACTTCAGTATCAAAGAAAGAACATTTGGATAACTTACCGTATAACTTTCTTTTTCTCAAAATTTCCAAAACTATCTTAAATGCTCATTGTGCTCTTTGATACTTTTAGAATATATGAGAATATCATCCAAGAATACTAGCACAAACTTGTCCAAATATTCTTGAAAGATATTATTCATTAAGTTCATAAAAGTTGTGGGTGCATTAGTTAATCCAAAGGGTAGAACCATGAATTCATAATGTCCGTACCTGGTTCGGAAAGTTGTTTTATGAATATCTTCTTCTTTAATCCTTAATTGATGATAACCAGATCGAAGATCTATCTTGGAATAAACCGCTGCTCCATGCATCTGATCAAATAGATCGTCAATCCTTGGAAGTGGGTATCTGTTCTTAATTGTTGCTTTGTTCAACATCCGATAATCAATACATAGTCTAAGTGTTCCATCTTTCTTTTTTACAAATATTACTGGTGCTCCCCAAGGTGAAACACTTGGTCTAATCAAACCCTTAGACAAAAGTTCTTGCAATTGTGCCTTAAGCTCGACTAACTCTGTAGTAGTCATCCGATAAGGTGCTTTAGAAATAGGTTCCATCCCTGGTTTGATTTCAATGGTGAAGTCAAATTCCCTTTTGGGTGGTAAACCTGGTAATTCCTCGGAAATACATCCTTGAAACTTTGCAACAGTGGGTATCGTTTCATGGAATCACCATCTTCTTCTGAAAATTTAGATATCTTTATGGCATATAAGGTACATCCTTTGTTTTTAGCCTTTTTAAGTTGCATAGCTGACAGTTTCCTAACTGAAATTTCCCATTTCACACCTTGAATCTCTGTTGTTTTCAGCCGATCATCTAAACATCTTATATTCTTTTCAAAGCAAGTCTACTTTTGCTTTATGGTCAGCTAACCAATTGACACCAATGACAATGTCATAGGATCCCAAAGGTGCAACATAGAGGTCAACTTCCGTGGAAAAGTTAGGTAAGTCAAGGACTGCCCCAAAAAGACACATACTCACTGTATGAACAGAGTTATTACCATACTATACAGTCCAAGATTTATCCATTTTTCCAGCTTTTCTTTTAAGTTTAGAAGCAAGTTTACTAGAAATAAAACATTCAGTAGCTCCTGTATCAAAAAGAATAGTGACAGGTATGCCAAATAACTTACCGGAACTTCTATAGGTGTCACTTGCTTTTCAGCTTGCTTATGCTGTCTGCTGGCATGTATCTTATGTTGCTGATTACGATCATCCTTCTTCAAAGGGCACTGATTTGCGTAGTGGTCTTTGCCACAATTATAGCAGCCTCCTACAGGTCCCTTTTTAGGCTCAAAATTACTTCCAGCCTTAAAATTATCACGTTGTCCTCCATAGGGCTTCTGCCCATTGTTATAATTTTTGGCAAAACTATCCCTTACATTTCCAGCAGGCTTATTCGCTATCGTTTTCTTACTATTATCCACTGGAAACTTACTTCTGTTTCCAAACTTTTTCCATGGCCCCTTCTTGGGTGCAAGTGAAGTTGAAGAAGGGTTTGCAATCTTCTTCCGCACTTCCTCTTTATGAGTAGAAATAGCCTTTAATTTTTGTTCTTGCCTTATGGATTTTTCAACAACCCCTTCCATAGTGGTTGGGCTGTGAACATCGACCTCTCCTCCTATCACGGGATTTAGTCCCATGATAAATTTCCGTATTCTGAACTTCTCGTCAGTTTGATACTGTGGTACGTACTTGAGGAGTTTCGTAAACCGCTCCCAGTATTCAGTTACCGTTAGCTTTCCTTGAGCTAAGTTCTGGAATTCTGTCATTTTCTGATCATAGAAAAGTTGTGGCAGCCAACGTTGCCTAAAATAGCCTTTAAATTGATCCCAAGTGATATTGGTCTCATCAATATTTAGCTCAGCTTTACGGTTGTCCCACCACGAAGATGCTTCGTGGGAAAGCTGATAGGCTCCCCAAATAGCTTTGGTTTCCTCTAGAGAAGTTTCTTATTGCAAAGTACTTCTCCATCTCATTGAGCCAGTTCTCAGCTCCATCTCCTAATGTGGTGCCATCATATTTAGGTGGACTTATCCTTTTTATATCATTAGTGAGTTCCGCTGCCAACTTGGCCTTTTTGTTTTCTGGTTGGACAGGTACATTTCCAGTGTTATTACCAACACCCATATTGGGGTTGTCCTCAGGAGGTAGTTGATTGTCGTTACCAGCTTCTTCATCCTCCTCATTTCCCATTACTTGTTGTTCAAGTACAGCCAAACGATCTCTTGTGTCCAATAGGGCAGCAAGGATCTCATCAAGTTTTTGGGTTGTTGCTGCCCCTTCCCTGGTGGAGCATTATTCGCAACGTTCCCTCTTGTTCTAACCATTTTTATGTTACAAGAAAATTTAGGTTTTTATCAGATTATGGACACAATAGGTCCAAGAGCTGCAACCTTCAGCTCTGATACCAAGATGTAACATTCCCATTTTAGTACATTAGAACAAGAATTTTTTTTTTTTTTTTGATAAGTGCTTCCTAGTTCTAAATACATAATTTAGAACTCACAGATCATAACAATCATTCTTATAACAGATAACCATATGCAGCTGTAATGACTCGGTGTACCACCGATCTATTCATTCCATGACTCGGTGATCTACCGATCTATTCATGAGTATCATAGAGTTGGTGTTTTTATTTTAACACTTCACTCTTGCGGTTCTCTTCCCTAATCTGGGATTTCAGAATGCTCTGTCCAAGGAACCTATCTGAATAATTGTTACCATTATTCATCGGCATCACGTCCCTCAGACTAGGTGACATAGGACAATGCAATCAGCAGCTTGCGATACTTTGGCCAAAGATTTGAAACATATTGTTCATGTCTCGTATTCCTTGACGGCATACTCATCAATCTGGAATACGTCCTTCACCCCACTCCGATGTTAAATAGAATGTCTTATATTGACTTCTATCAGCCTCCCTGTCCCAAGTCATTCACTCAAGAATGGATTAATAACATGACACACGTTATAAGGATGCTCTTGAGGACTAGGGTAAGCTGACATACTGGGTCAACCACAGTTAACCCTGTGTGTCAAGGTACCCGAGTCTCCAAGGGCAGCCTCATAACATGACCATGGTCCTAACCAGTCCCAGAGTAAAAACTTGTTTGAGTTTAAGGTGTAAATCTTAACGATCAATGCAAAGGGTGTCGCCATAGGTCACCTGCATTGTTGTATCCTCGAGAAGATCCTAATCTTCTCGAAGGTACAACCCTGCAGTTGACATGTGTCGACATCCTACAAACCACCTCAGAAAGATTTACATAACTTCAAAGAGTTACTTAAGTTGAGTTGAAATTAAATTTTAAGACTCTCCTATCTGGGTAGTCTTTTCCCAACCCCTAGGTTCCACACCTTTGAGTTGCCTTACTTAATTAAGATCCATTTCACAGAGAGAAGTTTAATAAGATTTGAGATCTCGTCTAGGAGTTCATTGGTTCCCAATAATCTTATTCTACATAATTGGGCAATAGCCCTAAGTCCCCTCATAAGGAAGCTAACTAAACCCGTAAGGGTTTATATCAACTCCGAAGACTAAAGTATATCTTGCTTATTGTTATTAAGACATAGTGATTTAAAATCATCAGTTACGTTGTCTTGACTTAGATCATGGATAGGGAGTAATAGATTACTCTTCCCATTTCAGCTACCTATTAAGGTTTAGTTTAACCTTAACTTCTCGAAAGGCAGTGGACTAATTTCCAATTTAGCCTTATTTATAACATAAAAGAACTACTAATCATTCACGAAGTATTCAGTCACATAATCTTTACAAGGCCTACTTAGAGAATCCAAATAACTCCATGGTATACAATAATAAAAATGCACTTAAAATCAATCGAACCTAAGAAGTTCAATCCATCAAAATAAAAATGCAGCCACATAAGTAACAATCTCCCCATTTCATTTATTTCCAAGCCATACAATTACAATTTATGCACTTCAGCATATTTGATACAATACTCAACAGCAAAAGAACAACTTTCTTCATATAGTACAAATAGAGAAATCAAGTTGGAATTCATCATAAAACCAGATTAAACAATCTGAGCATCATATCAGATCTGCGTGTCTTTACCACTTATGATGACCATCTGCAAAAATTGCTAACATGGGTCAGTTCAATGAACTGAGCATGATAAGCACTAATTCTTAAAACAATTGCATTCCACCAATTGTTTCCATTAGACAACCTGTTTAAATGAAATCATTTCATCAAACCTATAAACATGAATCACACTAATTATCTTTCTACCATACATGACTTTTTAACATAATTTCATAATATAACTATCATATTGACTCTTCTCGGATAATTCATCTTATGTTAGAGACTAAGAAGAACAAAATGAATCTAATATATCCATCCCTCTGAAATCCAAGGACAGTAACAATCCAATACAAATTACTCCATTCCAGAATGAATTCTTACCAGTGCGTGTATCCAACAGATTTGCATTTAACAATTCAGCTAAGACCGGTTATAGCCTCTAACGAAATTCCTTTATACTCATTGCATTATTTCCATGACTTCGATAGATATACCAACTTCTATTACAATTCTACTTTTATTAAAGTAGATAACTGAATAACTCAAACAAGGTATTATTATAACTGTAAATAAGAAAAGAACTTAGGCCAAGACTAAGCATTTACCATTCTTTCCTCATAAATTTAATAGTTTAATCATCTTATACCCCTATAGCAGAGTTCTTATGGAAATACAAAAGAAGGGAGTACTAATAATTTTCAGAAAGGGAGAGTATACTTTCGTATTCCAAAACTCCTATATCCACATGTGCTTTATTACTTAAGAGAAAGAACAGAGGCGTTTTAGATCTCCATTCCAAACAAGTTCAGGACAGTACCAACTTTCCAGGAGCAAAGCATATACAATCAATCTTGAATTCATTTAGGGAAGAAAAGAAAGCAAGAAAATCAACACAATCCCATCCCTTCCAAGTACAAAACCTAATTTCCATCATGCAGATCTAGGATTACCCACACGTTATTAGGATTCAGAGTTCCTCAAAGCAAGATTTCTCTCAGTCAGACTATGTTCCCGTTAACCAAGTTAAATCGTAAGGAAAACACAGCTACACTAGATATTTCATCACTTACAGAACCCATAATTATTGACCATCCCGACCCCTTTTCAACAGAGGTACAGGCTTGTATTCATACATTTTTCATACACTTGCCACTAAACCAGTCGAGCTCCAAGAAGGAATTACAGTTTCATCTCAAATCAACCATGTATTCACCTGAAGCTATCAAGCAAAAAAAAAACTCATACGACCAGCGATAAACAATAAACCAACTAAATAAGACACAACAATTTTCTTTTATGTCATTCCTCAACCAAGAAATCATCCAACGCAACGTCTAACATGGTACAGTTGGGAACTTATTACCTCAGTTAATCAAGAAGCAAGGAAACAACATAACAGAAGTCGAACCCATATGCAATCACAACAAACATTTCAATAGAGTCGAATCCATATGTAATCACAACAAAGATTTCAATAGAAGTCGAACCAACATGCAAACATAACAAGGACTTCAACAGAAGTCGAATTCATATGAAAACACTGCAAGGACTTCAACGAAGTTGAATCCATCAATATTCATCACAGCAAGGACTTCAATGTGAAACCAACATGTAAACACAGCAAGGACTTCAACTGAAGTCGTGTTCATCGAACCAACATGAAAACACAAGCACAGCAAGGACTTCAAATGAAGTGAATTCATAAAAAAAACATTTGCAAGGACTTCAACAGAAGTCATATCCATCAAGTATTCACAGCAAGGACTTCAACAGAAGTTGAACCAACATGTAAACACAACAAGCATTCCAACAGAAGTCGAATCCATATGTATACACAGACAAACATTTCAACAGAAATCGAATCCATATGTATACTCAGCAAGGATTCAACAAAAGTTTAACCAACATGCTAACACAGCAAGGTCTTCAACAGAAGTTGAATTCATATGAAACACTGCAAGGACTTCAAAGAAGTCGTATCCATAAGGTAATCACAGCAAACATTTCAACAGAAGTCAAACCAGGGATTCCCAAATCAAAAAGAGAAGAAGAAAACCAATACATTGTTTCCAACCAAGCCATTGTACAAAAGAAATCATCTGAACAGAGTTGTTCTAATGAAAGCATTTGAAGGAAAGCAAGATTTTTAAAAGTTAGGGCCTATCATGCCTGATAGTGTCACTTAAAAATTGAAGAAGACCTCTGAATGTGCTCGCACCTTCTCTTCTTCTTCCACGATAGATTAAACAACAATAAATTGTTACCTTCATGCCTTATAAACTTTCCCCGACAGAGAAGGAAGCTAGAAATTCTCAAAGTTGCCATGCAACACAGAGTAGACGACTGGTTTGAAGAACCAGTGCTCAAGCAGAGTGAAAAATGGAATGCATGGAAAACCAAACAACCAAACAATATTCCATTTGCATGCCTTCCCAAGCAATCCACACTCGGGAACCGAAGTTCATTAATTGCATTAACTTCCATCCTCCCGCCTATTCTCCATTGCCACCAACCGCCAAAATTGGTGATCGCCAAAAGAAAACAAACAAACATTCCCATACTTGGTGATACTGCCACGTCAGGTCACATTAGCCATTTGCAACCTCGCCAAATCTGACAGCATCCCAAGTCCTTCAACCTTATCCCCCTCATAAATGCCATGGAAACCACCGCCCATGACTCACGCCCCTTCATAGGTCCCCCTCCATTCTTGTCATTAGTTAGGATAGGTAAGAAACATAGGTTAGATCATAGGGTAAGACATTAGTCTTACATCCATAGCACTAGAAGAAGTTAACTCTTAGGAGCATTAAGCTTATAGTTTAGGGCTAGGTTAGATTAGCAATTATTTTAACCAATAGGTTATAGTTTAGGTTAAGATTATTAACCTTAATGAATCCAATCTAGGTCTCCCAAGTAGGACCAATCAGTATTAGAGCCAAATAGGGTAAAACATTCCTGTAAAGGATCCTATCTGGCATTGCTAATTAAGCTTACGGTATACACAAGAACATCTTACCTGGCTTAAGGTCTAGGCCTTCCTGATGTTACGATATCTGGAACCAAATTTCATTTATCATGATCAGCCTGAGTTAAACTCTCGGGATTGCTCATTCAAACTCATTCAGACCTTGTAACTTTCGTAAGGTCCATAAATTTTGTTCATCCTGAATAAGCTTAAAACATTCCTTGGATCAATGCAACTGATCCAAGGCTGAGTCAAAGATCTTCAAGAGCAAAGAAGATACAATCCATATCAAGCATGACTTCCCAAAACCAAAGGAACATGTCCTTAGTAAATTCATATATTGGTCGTGTTTATGCTCTTAACTCATATGTTAGCAATGATACTACTAGTGACATTCCTAGGTTGTGTGATATTAGTTGTACTCTTAATGCAACATTTATACTTATGATTGAGAATAAAATATAGGCACAAACATTACATGAATTTATCAATACGTTATTAATCATACTTGTAAACTACATTCTATGATGCAAATCCAAAGGTTTTCTACAACAATAATTTAAAACCTTATGTCTATCCTCCATGGCAATTTGGTCATAATAGCATGCCTAAACAACCAATAAAATTTAAAATTTAGAATTGTCCTTATCAACTAGTATTTTCATGCCTAAATTTATCTTGGTCATAGAGCATGGTAGTTCTTCATAACAAATAGGTTACTATACACAATAAAAATGAATCAGTTAACCCATGCACTTGAATTCACGAGGTCAATTTGAGATAGTCAAAATTAATCTTGAATATGATGTGGAGATAGAAATGGTATATGGTGATGAAATAAATGGAATATGGTGTTCACCAAGAGGGTATGGATGGATAATTGTTGAGGTGATGTGGGTAATTCATTGTTTTTGATGGATTTGTGAGATTGTGACTTTTTCATCCAAGGCAGTAAAACTCTCTCCTATCTCTTTAGGATAGATGTTATAATCAAGAATAATGGAAGTGTGTTATTCTCAATCTATTATTGGTTATACAAAATAAAATTTGACCGAGTTATAGGACCTTAGGATAGTGTTTGTCTATTCCAAGATGCTCCTCTCTCGAATATGGCCATACAACAATGTGGGTAGTGCGAGATTATAAAACTATGGATTTACACACCTAGGAGGGGGTAATGGTCAAACCAAAATTACTCGGTAATAGAGAGATGTTTCTTTAAATCTTTAATTTGGTTGATGGTCAAAGGTGGTAAAGGAGTAGAGTGGAAGACTAGTGTATTTATTAATAAGTATATGTCTCCTTGGTAAGGGCCAATAATAGGTGTATTGATTATGGGTTTGAAAATTATCCTATGATGTTGATTCAAACTAGAAAATATCATGAACAAAAATCAACTCATAAGGGAGGATGAACAAAGAGGTAAGGAGAACTAAGGGCTATGTATGGGTAGCATGATCTCCTAATAGTTATGTTTTATGTTTTGTTTATTAGTTAGTCTAATCAAATACTAATAGAAAATGAACAATAAAAGGTAAATCTATTTAAATCAAAAGACTAATGACAATCAGTTTAATTTTTTTACATCTAACTATTCATTAATAAAGTCAAATAATTATTACTCTAGCTTCTTTTTGTATTTTCTTAAAATGCACTTTTTAAAAAATGAAATAAAATGAACTATCTAATATTGTTGGAATTTTCAAATATTTTGAAATGATTATAGAAAATAATGAGTTTGAAAGAAATAAAGAAATAAAATCTAAACTATGGAATTATACAACACAAAATAAACTAAAAACAGGAATACCTGTGTAGTTATTCATATGTTGTAAATTATTAACCAATATTAAAAGAAAGCTCTCGGTACATGTAATACAATGTTAATCCCTTGTTAAAATAAAGCTTCCTATAGCCAAGTCTTTAGCCATAATTTCATTGAATAGAAACATATTATAATATTTTTATTGTAGCCTAAAAAAACTTTATCGAGCAAGGATTGCATATTTAAATGTAAGTAAAAGAAATAAAGTAAAACGTCACTTCCTTCTATGTCATTGCCTTCTTCCCTACATCCAATCTTTCTCCAATTAAATCCATAGGGAATGATTTGATGATTGATTATCAATAGCATGGATTTTAGGATAGAAGTAAAGAGACAATGCAAGAAGTATTTTTATAAAATATTTTCCAATTCAATTCTCAAATAAATTCACTTTTGTATATTTAAACCTAATAATAAATCCTTTTTGGGAACGTTTTCAACAACCACTCTAAATAAAAACTAAATATAACTCTAACTTTGGTTAGATAGTTTTTTGGGTATTTATCCCAAGATTTTTTGTGGTGGTTGTGTGTCTCCTTAGAGTTCTGTTCCTTCCAAATGCATATTCCAATGTGATCTTGGTAGGAAGAAATGGTTTAAGGAATAACTAAAAATAAACTTAGAATAAATTCATTTGGTCCGATGTAAAGATGTAGCTGGTATGTGGATGAAAAATGGATTAGGAAGCATATTGGCTATCTATAACAAAGATATCTCATTAAATGGGTAGCATAACCTCTTTTAATATATAAAAATAACTAAGCGATGAATAATATAAAAGAATAATATTTGTAAGGTATTAACAAGATTAAAGAAAATCAAATTGAACTATAACTTTAGGAAGGATGAATCAGCCCATGTTGAAAAATTCAATGGGTTAAAATACTAGAGATGTATTTATACCCTAATTAAATGTAATGTTATGGAAGTGTACAATAATAAGAGGATGTAAGGTTTTTACAAGGGATTATTCGATTAATTAACTTCCAACATTAATCATTTAAAACTATAATAACACATTAACACTTACAATGATTGATAAAATGATAAGTAATAGCTCAAATATGCATGAAGAGAAAGAGACTTAGTTGTACATGTTAGAAAAAGATAATATGGATGTCTAAATAGGTATAAAAGGTAGATTAGATATTGGGAGTGTTTTTAGAAAGTTCTAAAAAAGGAAACCGAGGAAGGTCGGTACTATACAACTATTGTATGGTCTAGACTAGAACTATATGTTCCTAACATGGATCTAAATGGTATTGGTCCCTTCGGTATTATGGGTCTTAAAATTTGTTTGTGATTCATTTTCTTGGAAATGAGTTTCGTTGTATATCTCTCTTTCTCACACAACTTCAAGATGACTTGTAATTACCTACAAAAAGTGGAAACCCTAGAAACTTGTAGAACCCTTCATCGGATCATTAAAACCAAAAGGAGAAAACATATGTATGTTGTGAGGCTAGATTATCTTTGGTAGTCATACCTAGTTATTGATCCAATCCAATATTTTCACTATGTTCCTTTATTATGGGATGGAGCCTCATGTAGTTCTCTTAGGTGATTGTGTAATTATAATTACAAATTATTCAACCCCTTAGGGTTCCTCGTATATCTTAACACCAAGATATTTAGCTAAATGTATTGTAGGGAATGTACCCAATACAGTAGAAATGTAAATTATTGTGCCTCACTAACATGACCTAACCCTTTATCCTTTGAAACCCTTCAAAAATTCTTAGAGTGACTTTGTTCTTACTAAGACATGGTTATATGACCTTTTCTACCTTGGAAATGGAGGAAGGTATAATATTTGACCTATTTGAGTGCATCGGAGATATAGTAGGGACTTTTTAATTGATGCGTAACTAATTTTGGTATATTTAGTAAATCCTCAAGTGATTTGGAATGATATTTGTAATAGGATCTTGTAAGAGTGCCAAGTGAGTTATAAAGTGACATTGACTTAATTTTATAGCCTTCCATAGATGAAAATATATAATAAGGCCAACCCTAAGAAGATAAAATGACTTGATAAAGATATTCAAATTAAAAATAGAGTTGAAGAACACAAAGGGGCAGGTTCGTACATATTGGTCATGAACAAAACCCACATCCTGACCCTTTATACGGTCTTAGATAGAGAAGATGAAAAGTGAAGAAGTATTGACATGAAGTATATATTTTGTTTATTTGTATGTTTTAATAATATTCTTTAGATTGATGGTAGAGAAGAGTATAATGATAAGTAATTCATGGAAGAGATAGATAGATGAGATGATTGGATTCAAAATGTGATTATTTTTCTTAGAAAAGGAGCATAATCAAACTTTGCATTGTAAAAGGAAAATTTACCAAATTTTAGTTTCAACATTTACCCTTTATTTAAATTTGTAATTGAAAATTACATGCTTAAAGGAAAAACATACTTAAGTGTGCACACACACTTTATCTTTGCTTGAAAATGGTTCTTTTATATGTTGGAAGGATCCATAATAAAACCTATAATATAGAGTATAGTCAATATCTATGATAAAAAAATTCCTAAAACTCATTATATAGATAATTCTTAGAACTTAGAACTTAAATAAACTAACTAAAAAGATGTGAAACATGGAAGGAATACAATAGTTCATTTTAGGAGGCAAGATATCTTATTTGTATCATGTCTTGAAGACTTGGAATTATTGATGAAATCTCATAGGATAGAAGGTGATCAGTCCCCAATTTTTGCCAAAGGAAATAGTAAAGTGTTGAGTGTAACCCAACACTAGAGAAAGAGAGAGAAGAGAAATTAAGTTACCCTTTTTTGAAAATTTGTAAAGAGTAAGGTCAACCTATGAAGAACTAAGCCTCTTTGATACCTTATACATTCAATATTTTGGTGAGATAAGGGGAAGTATAACCTTCAAATAACTTAAACACTTCAAAACCTTCCACAAAATCCACATACCACACTACTACAGGTGGATGTAGGTCCAATTGTGTACTATTATAACTATTAAGTAAGATAAAACTCGAAAATAAATGGATAATTTCATGCTCCTATAGCGTGTTGTCTTTGCTAAAAATGAATGTATATATCCTAAAATGTCATAGGGAGAAGAAGGATTATGACCCCAAACCTTGTTCTCATAACTAAGTTTGAATGGTTTAGTGAATAAGGATTGAAGTACTCTTGCCCACTATATTTGTTCTAAATTAATTCATTTGTATCTAAGACTATATAAAAATCCTATATATAGTTGATAGAATACAAGAATTATGAAAAATCCCTAAGAATGTGTTCCCTATCTAGAAACGTCTATTGTGGTCAAGATTGTACCATGGTCTTGACTATCTGTATGGTTTTAACATGATTAGTATCGAGTTTCTACCAAAATCACTGATAAATAATGCTTACACACATGTAGCTACATGAATTCAAAGAATGATCTAACAAGTAATGCAATATGAAATTAACTCACAAACACAAGAATGGTGCAAAATATGGAACCTCACATTAGCTCAAGTGGTGTGTACAAATAGGATAATGATAAGTAACTCCCTCATAAGAATAGCAATCATGACTTCAAGAAGGGAAAGTTACATTCCCATAATAGACAATCAATAGTAAGCTTTATCACATATTATGACAAACTATGACAAGTCATGTAACTCCTATGACATAAATGACACCTAAGCAAGATGAGTCACCATGTGTAGGAAATATTCCAAGTAAATAAATAAATATAAGGAAAATAATATCCTACACCAACACCCCCTTAAAGCGTAGCTTAGGTGGGAAACAAGAAAAATTGGGTCCCAAAAACAAGGCTTGATGAGGTACCGGAGTATAATACAACTCACTAAAAGTGGAGAAAAGGAGAAATCCTAGTGGGAAAATCTCCCCAAAAATAAAGGAATAATAAAAGGCCCCGAGAAGATTATTTTGATGTATCTTATAACCCAAGAAGAGCTCATAGGTGAAGAATCTTTCTTTTTATAAAGGGTTTGGTGAAGATATCAGCAATTTGATCTAATGTCTAGAAACATCTTAGATTAATGACATGTCCATGAATCATCTCCCTAATGAAATGCATGTGAATCTCAATGTGTTTGGTCTATTGATGTTGAATTAGATCCCTACAAATTTGAATGGTAGTATGGTTGTCATAGAAGATTATTATGGGTCACCTATATTATATACCAAATTCTTATTAAAATCCCCCAAAGCTAGATGTCCTTTGTGGTAGTGTTCACAAATCCTTTGTCTTCAACCTTAGTATATCATAAAGTGATAGAATTATTATTCTTACTTCACCAATAAAGAGGGCTTTATCTTAATGAGAAATTGTATCCTGAAGTGGACTTGTGATTCTAAACACACGCATTTGATGCCAGCCCAGTCTAAATTTATGTATCCAACCAAGTCAACATCAATACCAGCTCCATAGTGAATCTCAAATATTTGTGTACCCTGAATGTAGTACAATATCCTCTTAGCTACTTTCTAGTGCATCACATGAGCTACACATGAACCTAGAGACTAGGCATACTAAATATAAAATTTTGGGTCCAGTGTGAGTCAAATATTTAAGGCTACCTATAATTTTTCAATACAAGGTAGAATCAACCAATGGTGAAGTACAATCAATCTTGCTTTTAACTCCAAATAAAAATGGAGTTAGATTTGGCTTGCGATCAGCCATTTAGACCAAGCAAGTAAATCAAGAGCATATTTAGGTTGTGTAATGGATATCCATGAGTCAGACTATGAAATTTGAATCACAAAGAAATAATGTAACAAACCCAAGTCAGATCATGGAAAACATTTCTTGTAGAGCTTCTTTCACTATTGCAATAGAGGATGAAGATCTCCTGTAATCAAAATGTCATCAACATAAAGTAACAAAATTATAAGTGAATCATCCTACCATAAAACTTACACATTCAGATCACAGTGACATCTAGTGAACCCTGCAGTGAGAA
Organism: Taxus wallichiana var. yunnanensis; assembly: GCA_018340775.1. Lineage (NCBI taxonomy): Eukaryota > Viridiplantae > Streptophyta > Pinopsida > Cupressales > Taxaceae > Taxus > Taxus wallichiana. The sequence continues at coordinate 27,334,874 of CM031243.1, read as the reverse complement.
TAAAGTAATCCATCTTGGCGTACCAAGCCTGAGGGGCCTCTTTAAGGCCATAAATAGATTTCCTAAGCTTGTATACTAAAGAATAATCCTAAAAAAACCTTATGGTTGCTCCATAAAAATCTCCTCCTCTAGGTCCTTTGTGAAGAAAGGAAATATACACATCCATTTGATGAACATCCCGATAATGAGCATCGGTAATGGAAAGAGTGAGTTTGATGGAGTTCATTTTGGCAACTAGTGTAAATGTCTCAATGTAGTCAATACTTGGAACCTATGAAAAACCTTTTATAACTAATCACGTTTTGAAACTATCAACATATCTATCTATTGCATACTCGGTCGGATATATCAACCTACATTGAATTGTCTTCCTTCTCGTAGGAAGGTGTGTCGAATCCCAAGCGTTATTCCTAATTAAGTAACTATACTCCTCCTGCATAGTTGTGTCCCACTCAGATTTCCAGATGCCTCCTCAAAAAGTTTGTGGATGGAAGGTAGAGGAAAATAAATCATGTGGTCTACCATTGAACTCTAATTTCTAACATCCGTAGCATCCCTACCCAAGTACTTTCTCTCTACAATGTCTTCCTAGCCCAAAAAGGACCGAAAGTAGGAGAGTTGCGACAGAATCTTCATCATCTAATTTATGGCCGGATGTGGAAGGAGATGAATCTCTAACATTACTCTCAATGTTAGTGCTAGAATAAAAAAGATTCCTCATTTATTATTTTCTCAAGAACCTACTCATGCTCATCATAACTATCATAATCATATTCAAAAAATCCAAGTGTAGCTGATGGAAGTAGAGAAGTGTCATGTGTAGAATTCGGTGGACCTTCTTGAAATTTGACACTTATCTCAATCAACAACTCGTTGGTGATCAAATGAAGAATCATGTATCCCTTAACACCATTTAGGTATCCTACAAATATACAAGGCCGACTATGAGGTTTTATATCCTTACATTTCTTTTTAGGGATGCAAGCCATAGCTAGAGATCCAAAGACTCTAAAGTTATTAATTCATGGTTTTTACCATGTCAATGAGGCTCTGTGTCAAATTTGTCAATAAAAATGTGTTATTATCTATCAGGGGTTTTACTTTAACCACTTAGTTCATGAACCATAACTAAGAAGTTCTGCAGCAAGTAAGTAGTTGTTCAAGAAAGGAAGTATTTTATAGAAGAAGGAAGTAAAGGAAATACAGAGAAGAAATGGGAAGATGTGCATCCCAATTAGTAGATAGCAGAGCTAATTGCATGCACATAGAAGAAACTTAATAGATATGAACACACAGAATTATAAAACAAAGGCAGCTCTAGATCTAGATCTAAAATAACACAAAGTTTATTAAGAGATCTAAGATTAAAAGCAAGAAACATAGTACACCGTGACACAAAGTTCTCCGAGAAACCTGCTCCTTTGTATTCCTTTGCTCCAAGTTGCTCTCAGGGGTTCAGCACAAAGTCTAGAACACAAGATTGTTGCTTACAAATTTGATGATCATTAACCCGGAGGTTCTTCTCCTACTTATAGAATGTAGGAGGGAAAGTACAAATGGGAAGTCTAACTGAACTGAAACATAAACAACAAGTAAAGATGACATTTGGCAATCATCCTCAACTAACTTCTCCTTAAGTGACACATGTATCACTTAACTAATAGAATGGTTCCACATGACTTTAAGTAATGGTTGCAAAACCAATAACTTAAAGTTTTACAATTTCATCCGGGAACATAGAAAATAGAAGAAGAAAGAATAGAAGAAGTCATGCCAGCTGTAATGTTTATGTCTTCTTCTTGTTCTGATATCGGATATACTTGTCGAACATGTAATTCAACATCCTTCCATCTATTTTAGCCACTGCTTCTTTCTCTGTCCTGAACTACAGCAACCCTTCATTCAACACTTTGATGCATGCTTCCACATCTTCAAGCTCGGCCCAAACCTGCAATGTCTGCTGCAGTGCCACCACCGGTCTATTAATAGAATTCATCGTGAAAGGCTTGGTAGCTTTATCAATTCTCTTTTGTACCATCAGAAGAGAACCTTCCAGGGAATTAGGCACCTTAGTTGAGACGATCCGCACGTATGAAGTAACATTCCCGTCCACTCTCTCCTCAGTGAAAGAAATGATACTGTCTAGTAAGTCTGATGTCCTACTCTCAAGTGCCTGCATCCTCTTCAGCAAAACTCTGCAGATTTCCAAACGGAAAGATACTGCAAATTCAGTTGCTTCCCCTTCTCAACTGATCCATCGGTACAATTTGTTCCACAATCAATACATCTCCCGGTAGCTTGTTGATCTCGGCCAAAATACTCAGGTTACTCTCTGCAACTGTATTCATGCCTTCTATGTTGCCATCAGTTGCTTCAGCTGATTTGCTGCATCATCCATAACCTTTAGGCGGGTTGGCACTTCTCCAAGTTGTACAGAAGCTTGACGAATAATCAAATCCTTCCATTCATCAATAGCTTTTACTTGATTGCTTGCATCCTCCATTTCCTGCATAAGATGATCACTCACCTGCTCTGAAATGGGCTGAATGGAAGGTTTAGCAACCTTGGCTATGATCTCACATAATTGAGATACTTGCTTACTGCTGACTCTTCTTTCTCGCCTTTTCTTTATCAAGCCTAAGGAATAAAGCATCCATCGATATCTGCGTGTCTGCTTGATCCTTCAGTGGTGGCTTGACCGAGGGGTACTTTGGTTACTGTCACATCTTCTATCGTGAGCTCCTCCTCTATCTTTCCTTCTGCCGGAATTGATATCTCAGCAAACTTCTCTCCCGAATCCTCGATGATCAACCTAGAAGTTGCTTTGGCAACTTTAGGCCTTGTCTCTTCTCTTCCACCCGGATTACGGAGTAGGCTAAGTCGTGCTCCTCTAAGTTCATCTCCATTCTCGCACGGAACCAACTGCAAAGCCAACCATTCCGAGAAGTTACTTCTCGGAGAATGAGAAGTCACTAAGTGCTACTACCATCTCCGCTCTGCATCCTCTCCATCAGAAAGTGCCACGGTGTTATGGCTGCCATCTCTGAATCATCCAAGGACAAAGCCCTTTCGAATTCCGCCATCTGCAGCTTCAACGTATCCTCTGGAACAGGCTCTGAATGAAGTGGCTGAGGAGAGAGAAGATGAATGTCTTTGGATTCGGATGGAGGCATGGAAGCATCTGCTTTTTGCGGTGCGATAGTTGGTGAAATCTTGGGTCTTGAGAGAAGCTAGAGCTAAAGTCATGGTCGTAGAAGTGATCCTCTCCTTTGATTGAGATCTTCTATGCACTTTGACTTCTCGGACTTTCTCTTTGCTTTCTCCTCGTGCTTCGCTTGAGGGAATCTCTCACGCAAATTTTCCCGTGACTTGATTCATGATGCTTCATCAAGGCAATATCCCTTCATCGTGACCGGTTTGAAGTATTCACCAACACTGACTCGACCTTTCTTGATTGTTTGCCTCCTACATGTTATCTATAGTATGGCTTTATCTCCTCCCATTTGATGGTAAGTGTCAAGTACCACATTCCCATCATCTTTAAGATCACGAGGTATCTGCTAGTCAAAGTTGAACACTTGCTTTGTTGATAGCCTGCTGAAATCTCTCTTTCTAACCTCGTACTCACTTTTGCACTTCATCCAGAAATCTTCTAATGAAGGCACATGTGCGTACTCCTGGGAGATCATCTTCCTGGCTACTCCAAATGGATCGAAGTTCAGCCGTGCAAGGAAGAACTCTTGCTCATACTCGGATAACATTTGCGCCTCCATCCCCCGAGCTCTATGAATGCTAATGCAGTTATAATATCCCACAGTGATTGGGAAGAAGCCCGTAGACTTGTGCCACTTTGACTGAAGGTCGTGTAACTCCACAAGTTGCCTGCTCAGCTCCATGGTGATCAATCTATCATTCGGATACCTAGGCATCTTTATTGGTTCTCCAGAAAATCCCGTAACCCTGAGGTATGTGAAATCTACAAATTGAATGAATAGACTGCCAATCTTGGACACTGACTTCCCACGCTTCCTTGCTTACCCTGTTGGCCTTCAAGTCTTTGTCTAGCCTGTAGATGAAATCGTAGAAGAATTCATCGTTGATCACTTTGAAATCTTTCTCACACGTAGGTGCAGTAAGCTATGGGTAGCACTCGAAAATGGGGTCCTTAGAAAGAACACCACATCTATCCAGCTTGGAAAAGATGCCTTGTGAAGCTGCAACATACACCAAGTAGGAAGTCATTTTGAAGCTGAAAGTACGCTTCACGTTCGGAGTTGCTCACCAATGTTGTTGCTAATAATTTATGACCAATTGATTATGGAATCAACCTTGTTGACTTCAATGGTCTTGATGAAAGCATACATCCATGTACGGAAAGTGTAAGCATTCGCCTCGCCATTCATCTGCATGTGATTTGTGACATCATCTACCTCCTGCACCAAATTGGACCGTGGAAGAGTTCTCGGGAACTTTGAAGGAGATCTAGGCTTCTTCATGTATCGGCTATTCATTATGCTCACGCAATCAGCTCTATGCTTCTCCTCTCTTTGTCGGCATCACGAAGACTAATGGAAGTCACCACCTTTCGCACTGGAATCTTCAAACAATAATTGATGAACTCTGCGTCCAAACGAATTATTGTCTTTCCCGTAGCATCACACACTGATCTGGATGAAGGATGGTAAGATCTAGCGCACTCCATAACAAACTCTGGCAACTGGGTTGTACATGGAAAAGCTGCAGCTCGGATAATTCCACTGCTTTTAACCGCACGCATGAGTGAAGTCTTTCCCGCTCTGGATCTATCAATCAAATCGGAAAGAGGTTTCGGGCCTAGATCTGTGTCTCCTATGTCTACAAGTTTGGAAGCGATGCATGACTCCATCGTGCTTTCTTTTTCATCTCTCTTCGCCATGGCTTTGTCTATCTTTGTCTGAATAATTCTTTTTCTTCTTACTTGGCTGGATTTCTTCAAAATTGGTGCAGATCTGGACAATTCTTCAGATTCGGAGGATATATGCAATGTATTGGACATTGATAAAAGCTCCTTTTCTTTTGTAAAGCACCTGTAATGAATTCCTACAATTTATTCAGACAAAAATGGCCCTTAGGAGCATGAATAGTGAATTTTAATTGTAAAAATCTGCACTTTTCAAAGCCTTTGCCCCAAAAATGGTGTTTAATTTGCACATAAAGAGAGCATGAATCCTTTCAACAACACCTGAGCACCTGTAACACCTATGCAAACAATTATGCAGACAAAGATCAACCTCCTTCAAAGCATGCGCCAAATCTGGAAGCTTTTAGCCTTGTTACCACCTTGCCTGAGCAAAATCCTTCTTCAAATGGGGGCGCACTTTTCCTCTTGGCTGCAATTCTTTACCTGTGAATTAAATAATTCACCCATATGGCTGCCCATGCTTATATAACCCTCACAATTCTATAATTAATAATTTCCCTAACAATTAAAGGCAATTAATTAATTAAAAATCATGCTCTTCTCTTTTAAAAATAGCATGTTTAAGGACAACCATCCAATAAATTAAATTAATCCAATTTAATCCTTCACACTTCACTTCACTTAAGCTTCACAGTGTGCCTTGACCATAGCCACTGAAAATAGAAATTAATTTAATGATTTAATGCCTTAAAAATCATTAAATATCTCCCAAATGGGGCGCACTTTTTAAAAGAAGAAGGGCAGCCTTTAAATAAATTAAATTTAATGCATTTAATCCATTTCTTTTATTCCCCTTTTGACTTGTTGACTTCTTCAAGCTTGGGCGCACTTTTTAGAAGAATAAATTAATTAAAATAATCATTTAAAGGCTGCCATCATCTCTCCAAAGGGCGCACACTTTTTGCACAATATAATTCTATTTTTAAGAATTTTTCACAATGGGATTCTTTACCTGCAGGCGAGGCACTAAAATCCCATGATCCACTTAAGTGATTTGACTTTGACAATGGGATTATTTACCTGCAAGGTAGGCACTAAAATCCCATGATTTCACTTAAGTCACTTTCCTTTTATTTTATCATGGGAATTTTTACCTGTGAGGCGGGCAATAAATTCCACTTTGCTGCTGACCTCTAACTTTCCCACTGCAGCTTAAGTGAATTTTATATCACGGGAAAAAGTACCTTCTTGGCGGTATAAAATTCCCACCTTGCTGCTTTGCTTGTATTTTCCCATTGCGGCTTAAATCCTTTGTTTTCCAAAAATGCTGACCCCGAGAGGGCTTTTCCGTCTGCGACTTCACTTTTCCCAGTGATCCAGACCTCGATGGTGACTTCCTCTAGGCATAATGTGCGTATATGTTTTCCAGCTGCTCCAGGCCAAAAATTGGGCTTACCTGGAAAAGGAATTGTTCTAGAGAAATTTCACAGAAAATGAAACGGGACAACACAAAAACACGAAAAATTGCCAAAAGTTACAAATAAAGCCCAAAACTTATTCCAAGTTAAAACCCTTCTGGTACATAGGAATAATGACATGTTCGATCATATGAGAGTTTAAAAGCGGAGTGCAAATAGCCTCATACGGGGCTCAAAATAATTAAATACAAATTTCCATGAGACAAATCCGACGATGAGAATATAACAATTTTGGGCATACGGGTATTTGTGAAAAAAAAAGGCTAATATGGCTCTTTGGGAATATCTTGACACAATCTAAGAACTTTCGAGGCAATAAAAACAAAAGCGACCCATTATTTTAAAAGTACGAAATTTTTTTGGATAGGGTAGTCATAGATTTTAGGATGAAATCTGGTGACACCAGTCGGCTCCGTCTGTGGACATCTTTTTCTCTGTCAGAATGACAAGGGAAAAGATGAGATCCCAGCATCTCTGGTTTCGTATCTTGTCCTTTGGGCACGGGGTCAGGCAAACAAACACAACACAACACAACAAAAAAAAAAAACAAAACAAGGAAAAACAAACAAAGTTTTATTTATGTACATACAAGTTTTACCTGCTTCTCATGTCCGGAACAACTTCAAGTGTTGCCCATTGAAAGGCAATGGCAATTCAACTCCATCTGATGAGCAAGAATGAAGCTATCTGCTCTCGGTGATCCTCTTAATCACAAAAGGCCCTTTCCATAGTGAATCGAACTTTCCATGCATGCCTTTTGCTTCTCTTCTTTTGTCCCATAAAAGGACCCAGTCATTGACTTCAAACTTTCTTTCCCTGGCCTTTTTGTCGAAGATGACTTTCACCTTCCTTTGATGCTCTGTCAACCTATCATGACTTGAGTTTGTACTTCCCTCAATTCAGTCAGGTACATAATTCTTTTATCAATAGCATCCGTGAATGTGGAATCCTCCAGGGCCTTAGAAAGTTGTAGGGCAGGCAGTTCCAAGGTAAGAGGCAGCTCTGTGTCTCTACCATATAACAGCTGAAATGGGGACATGCCTATCGCCCTCTTTGGTGTGATTCTATCGGCCCATAATGCATCAAACAACTTTTTATGCCAAGTCCTTTGATTTTCCATTACTAGCTTGCGCACGATAGTTACCAAGTTTTTATTACTAGATTCAGCTTGACCATTCCCTTGTGGATAGTAGTTTGAGGAATGAACCAGTTGGATCCCATAAGTGTAGAAAAATTCCACCAGCTCCTCAGAAGAAAGATTCGGAGCGTTGTCTGCTACAATTTTGTTGGGCACGCCAAACCTGACAATAATATTTTCTTTTATAAAATTGCACACCTCGGCGGAAGTGGCATTCTTCACAGGAATAGCTTCTACCCACTTACTGAAATAATCAGTAGCTGTTAGAATGTAATGGTGACCGAGCATTGGAAGCCGGGTTAAGCATACCAATAAAATCCATTCCCCACTGTTGGAAAGGTTCTTCAATCACAATGGGTTTTAGAGGTAATGCAGGCAATTTCACATGCCCAACAAAATGTTGGCATGCTTGACACTTAGCTACCCAATCTACAGTATCTTGAAAAAGGGTGGGCCAGTAATACCTTGCTCTGAGGATCTTGTGTGTAGTGACTCGGGCTGAGAAATGACCACCGCAAGCCATGTCATGAAACTGTTGTAGTAGCTGATCCTGTTGAGCTTTATCCACGCATCTGAGAAATACGCCATCAATTCCCCTCTTGTACAAACCATTATCCCAAAGAACAAAATCTTTGGATTTAAGTTTGATTGTTCGTTTCTCTTTTCTGGAAAGTTGATCTGGGCATTCTCCATACGTCAGAAAGTAAGCAATGTTACTGTACCACTCCTCTACCAGATCTATAAAAAGTACTGCAGGAAAATCTTCATCTATCTCATCTTGATCTGCTTTTGGCATTGATGTTTTCATCTCGTCATTAATTCACACAGACCTCTTCCTCGAACCAGCTTTGTTGGTTTAATATCCAAGTCATATTCTTGAACCTTTGTCACCCATGTGCCTCTCAATAATCCTAACTCTTGTTGAGTAAGGATGGATTTAACTGTAGTATCTGGAACCAAAACCATAGTGTGTGAGGAAAGAATATAATACCTGAATGCTTTGCATGCCTTCACCACTGCATATGCGTGCTTTTCCATGGGAGTGTATTTTACTCATAGGCTTTAAGGGCGTGCTCATGAAAGCAATAGGAGCTTCTGCGTCCTCTTGATTTTTACGCATCGAGTATTCTTTGACATGGTGTGTTCGGAGGAATAACAGTAAAGAATAAATTCTTTACTGAAGTCGGGTGAAACCAAGACTGGAGCTTTTGACAGGGCCTCTTTAATTTTCTCGAAAGCTTCCTTCCCTTTGCTGCTCCATTTAAAATCTTGTGTCTTCTTCATCATATTCGAAATATGACGGGTTAGCAATGAAAGTCAGGAATGAATCTCTGAGAAAATTAACTTTTCCAAAGAAAGAGTGAACTCCTTTTTTGGATGTGGGAAAAGGCAATGTCTGAATGGATTGACGCGTTCTGGATCTATCTTTGTTCCTTCTTTAGAAACAATGTGTCCCAGTAGTTTCCCTTATTACAGCAAAGATGGATTTCTTAGGATTCAAAGAAATACCATGCTTGCGGCATTGTATGAAAACCTCTTCCAAGTTTGAAATGTGTGTGCTTCTATCTTTGGAAAAGACTGTCAGATCATCCAGGTACACCACTATGCTTATATCTTTGAGATGAGCAAAGGCTAGATCCATAGCTCTTTGAAATGTAGCACCAGCATTAATCAGGCCGAACGACATTTTTAAGCGAAGGTTCCCGAGGTGTGATGAACGTCGTTTTGTATTGATCTTCCTCGGCCACCTTGACTTGATTGTAGCCTGAAAAGCCATCAAGCATGGAAAGCATCTCAGATCCAGTGACCACTGCAGAGTGTGATCCATGATGGGGATGGGGTAGTTATCTTTTAATGAAGCTTGATTAAGGTTGCGGAAATCCACGCACAACCTAATCTTGCCGCTCTTCTTTCTTACAGGGACTATGTTGGCCAACCATTCGGAATGATGTATGGGATAGATAATCTTTGCGTCTAACAACTTCTGGATTTCTGCAAAGATGGTTCCCGAAATGGTAGGGTTGTGCCGCATAACTTCTGCTTGAAAGGCTTTTGTTCTGGTTTAAGTGGGATGTAGTGTTGAACTTCCACAGGCTGATATGTTTTTAGATCCTGGTAAGACCAGGAAAAAACATCCATGTATTTCTTAAGAAGCTTAGTAAAAGCTTCTCTTTCGGCCTCTGAACAACACTTACCCAGATTTACTAATTTGGGATCATTGTCGGCTCCCAAATTTAGTAATTGTGTGTCGGAGGAAGAACCTTCCCCACTTTCTTCATTTTTCTTAAGCATCTGATCATGCTTATCAAACATTTCCTCAAGAGATACCAAGCCTTTGGGAATTTTATTTCCCTTTAGCTGGATAATCTCCTGACTTCCGAGACGTCCGCATCCATTTCTCGATAGTAGTCTGCCTAGGAGGTGAATTGCTTCCCTCATAGTAGATCTCTTCAAAGTTGTCCTTATATTGGAGAAACGCAGCAATCTGCGTGTCATCGTTGAAAACCTGCCATTGCTGGACGTTGTCAGGAACCTTTGGGTGAAAGACCATCTCCACCTTGTAGTCTCCCTATCTAAAGAATGCGGGAGGCTGATCCGGATTCAACAAGGCTGCAGTCACTGCAAGTGAATCAGCTCTTGAATTTTGTTCTCTCGGAATGTAAGATACCGAGAAAGCTGAAAAATTCAGGATAGCGAGTAGACCCGATCTCTATAGTGTGCCATGAGTTTGTCTTTTTGACTTGGTAGAGACCTCTTATCTGCTTAACGATCAGCTCAGCATCTCCCTTTGCGTGTAATAATTTGATTCCCATTGTTCTTGCTGCTCCATGCCTAACAACGCTTCATACTACTCAATTTGTATTGTTAGTATTTTGAACATCAATTTGAAGGAGTGTGCATGCACCTTCCCTTCGAGGAGAGATAAGAACAACGCTGCTGCCGGATCGAATGAAGCATAGCTACCATCAAATTCCAGAGTCCAAATCTTGTTGTTAAGTTGATGCGGTTCTTGAATCACAGGTTGAACATCTTCTTTATCCATTTCTAGATAATAGACTCCGTGATCTGATTCTGAAACAAGATCTGAGATCTAGGATCCTCAGACTTTGATATTGTGTACTTAGATTTCTTCTCAGGTTCCAGCTTCTTGATTTACTCCTTTGATTGGTATGTGTGCACAAGACCAATCCATCTTGACTTCTCCACCCAGCTCTTTGCAGAAATTTCTACTCAAAAGCATGCCATAAGAGACTGGGATATCTGCTACAAGGATAGTCATTTTCAGTCTTTTATCTGGAAAAGAAGCAAGTACTTGCTGCATCTTTGATTTGCCCCACAGAGAGGACTTGCCTTTCCATTGAATAACATCTTCGATGGTTTTGTCAATGTGAGACCCAAGGCATCAACAACTTTTGTAGGCATGACATTGTAGAAGCTCAGAGTCAAATGCATTGCTTGGTTTGTGTCCGTTGATGAGAAAAGACACATAAATGGCTCGATCCTTTACGATGTAGCGAGGAGAAGAGGTAGAAGGAGAAGAACTTGCAGCCGCATTATTTGAAGGAGTATTCTTTGGGCTTGACAAGATACCCCGTGAAGTATTATTTGTTGGGTTGGGACCATTACTTTGCACATATTTGACCAATCTATTTAGTTGATCAGGAAATACTCTCAAATACTCAGCTTCTGACATTTGGACCTTGTTCCTCTTAATGTGATCAATTATGTCGAAAGCTTGACTTGTTTTAGCAGGATGTGTGTTGGCTCTTTGCTGCGAATTGAAAGAATTTGAATATTTATCCTTAGGCGCTAATGAAGAAGGAAGAGTGCTACCTCTTTTCAAGATAGTAACATCCGGGCCAGGATCTTCTCTTTCTCTTCGGCCGCTTGTGGATGCTTTGGCATTTTGGCATGTCTGAGACCTTGTAAACACCGCAAAGTGTGACCATCGAGAATCTTCAAAAGATTCATAATAGCCATCATCGATTAAGTAGTCAGGTAACCAATATTGGAGTCGACCAGCGGGATCTATAAAGTCTTCATCATCGAATGATTCATCAATGCCGAGATCCTCTTCATTAGTTTCCAAGTTATTCCTTGGAGTAACTTCTATTGCCAACCCGTTGTGGTGCGGTGACAAGTCTATTTCGGTTTTGATTTTGATTTTGACCATTAAAGGTCTGGGTAGGAGCTATTCTTGAGGGGGTTGCATTCCCTGCTTGAGAGATCTACTTCTTGATCTGTCAGCATGTCATTAGCCAATCTCTGCAACAAAGGATCTGAAGTACTAGAAGAAGTGCCATCACCTTTGTGAGATGGTTGTTTGAGTTTTCAGCCATGATCAAGTCATCCTCAACTTCCACGGCAGCATTTTGTGCTTCAAGTAGATTTACAAGTCTTGCCCTTCTCAGCTGATATCCAACTTCGGGCAATAGAGCGTTTATAAAAAACGTCTTTTGATTTTCGTCGCTCAATGTGGCAGAAGTGGGGATTTTATATAAAATCCTTTGGAACCTTGCAATAAAGTCCCGCATGTTCTCGCTTGGCTCTTTCTTCAACTACGTCAGTTGGGTGATCAACGTGCTAGCATCCTCTGCGGGCTTGAATCTTTTCAAAATTGCTCACGCATAGTCGCCCAGTTGGTTATGGTGCCAGGAGCTAGCCGATAGAACCATTCTCCAGCCAAGTCATGTAGAGTCTCAATGAAGAGTCACTGAGACATCTTCATGCTCACTTCTTGCACAGCACACCAAGATATAAAGAAGGCTGCCAAATGATCATCTGGGTTTTGCTTTCCATCTCCAAAGAATTTTGGAAAATTCTTTCTGGATCCCTTTGGCAGCTCGTGCATAGGTGGAGCCAAGTTCAGAGGCCCAAAAGTTGCTCCCCATGGAACAGGTACTAGTTGATGCCCCATGTTGACTTGAGCACGTCTCCTCCTTGTGTAGACTTGATGGATAATTCCAGCCACTGGATTATGCTGAAGACGATCCGGATCTGGATGGGTGTGCACTCTCCTTCCTGGTGAGAGACTAGATCTGCGGCTTCTAACTTGAGGAGGATGATTGAAATTGAATTGCTCCTGTAGTCGGAAGAAATGATCAGTCCTTCCTTGTGCCTTCACGGATCGGGTGAATGGACGTTCAGCCAGGTTGAGATTTGTGTGGAAAACACTCCGATCTTCAATAGATAAGCTTTGATCTGCAAAGATAGTTGTTCCCAGTGGAGTCGCCAAAAACTGTTGGCTAGATTTTTTGCATAGCATCAAAACCTAGGCAGTCATGAGATAAATCTCCCTCATTTAACCGGTGAGGCTCCGTGTCAGATTTGTCAATTTAAAAATGTGTTATTATCTATCAGGGGTTTTACTTTAACCACTTAGTTCATGAACCATAACTAAGAAGTTACGTAGTAAGTAAGCAATTTGTTCAAGAAAGGAAGTATTTTATAGAAGAAGGAAGTAAAGGAAATACAGAGAAGAAATGGGGAAGATGTGCATCCCAATTAGTAGATAGCAGAGCTAATTGCATGCACATAGAAGAAACTTAATAGATATGAACACACAGAATTATAAAACAAAGGCAGCTCTAGATCCAGATCTAAAATAACACAAAGTTTATTAAGAGATCTAAGATTAAAAGCAAAAACACAGTGCAGTGACACAAAGTTCTCAGGAAACTTGCTCCTTTGTATTCCTTTGCTCCAAGTTGCTCTCAGGGGTTCAACACAAAGTCTAGAACACAAGATTGCTGCTTACAAATTTTGATGATCATTAACCCGGAGGTTCTTCTCCTACTTATAGAATGTAGGAGGGAAAGTACAAATGGGAAGTCTAACTGAACTGAAACATAAACAACAAGTAAAGATGACATTTGGCAATCATCCTCAACTAACTTCTCCTTAAGTGACACATGTATCACTTAACTAATAGAATGGTTCCACATGACTTTAAGTAATGGTTGCAAAACCAATAACTTAGAAGTTTTACAATTTCATCGGGAACATAGAAAATAGAAGAAGAAAGAATAGAAGAAGTCATGTCAGTTGTAATGTTTATGTCTTCTTCTTGTTCTGATATCGGATATACTTGTCGAACATGTAATTCAACATCCTTCCATCTGTTTTAGCCACTGCTTCTTTCTCTGTCCTGAACTACATAACCCTTCATTCAACACTTTGATGCATGCTTCCACATCTTCCAAGCTCGGCCCAAACCTTGCAATGTCTGCCTATAGTGCCACCAGTCTACTGATAGAATTCATCGTGAAAGGCTTGGTAGCTTTATCAATTCTCTTTTGTACCATCAGAAGAGATCCTTCCAGGGAATTAGGCACCTTAGTTGAGATGATCCACACGTATGAAGTGACATTCCGTCCACTCTCTCCTCAGTGAAAGAAATGACACTGTCTGGTAAATCTGATGTCCTACTCTCAAGTGCCTGCATCCTCTTCAGCAAAACTCTGCAGATTTCCAAATGGAAAGATACTGCAAACTCTAGTTGCTTCCCCTTCTCAACTGATCCATCAGTACAATTTTTTATGATCAATACATCTCTGGCGTGACTTGTTGATCTCGGCCAAAATACTCAGGTTACTCTCTGCAATTGTATTCATGCCTTCTATGTTTGCCATTAGTTGCTTTAGTTGATTTTTTGCATCATCCATAACCTTTAGGCGGGCTGGCACTTCTCCAAGTTGTACAGAAGCTTGATGAATAATCAAATCCTTCCATTCATCAATAGCTTTTACTTGATTGCTTGCATCCTCCATTTCCTACATAAGATGATCACTCACTGCTCTGAAATGGGCTGAATGGAAGTTTTAACAACCTTGGCTATGATCTCACATAATTGAGATACTTGCCTATGACTCTTCTTTCTCCACCTTTTCCTTTATCAAGCCTAAGGAATAAAGCATCCATCGATATGCTGCGTGTCTGCTTGATCCTTCGGTGGTGGCTTGCCAGAGGGTACTTTAGTTCTTGTCACATCTCTGTCGTGAGCTCCTCCTCTATCTTTCCTTCTGCTGGAATTGATATCTCAGCAAACTTCTCTCCCGAATCCTCGATGATCAACCTAGAAGTTGCTTTGGCAACTTTAGGCCTTCTATCTCTTCCACCCAGATTCTGGAGTAGCTGCAAGTCGTGCTCCTCTAAGTTCATCTCCATTCTCACTTTTGGAACCAACTGCGAAGCCAACCATTAGAAGTTACTTCTCGGAGAATGAGAAGTCGTTGAGTGCACTACCATCTCCCGCTCTGCATCCTCTCCATCAGAAAGTGCCACAGTGTTATGGCTGCCATCTTGAATCATCGAGGACAAAGCCCTTTCGAATTCCGCCATCTCTGCGGCTTGACATCTCCTCTGGAGCAGTCTTTGAAGAAGTGGTGAGGGGAGAAGATGAATGTCGCTTGGATTCGGTAGAGGCATGGAAGCATCTTTGTGGTGCGATAGTTGGTGAAATCTTGGGTCTTGGAGAAGCGGAGCTAAGTCATGGTCGTAGAAGTGATCCTCTCCTTTGATTGAGATCTTTATGCACTTTCTGACTTCTCGGCTTTCTGCTTTGCTTTCTCCTCGTGCTTCCGCTTGAGGGAATCTCTGCGCTGAAGTTTCCGTGACTTGATTCATCGATGCTTCATCAAGGCAATATCCCTTCGTCAATGACGAGTTTGAAGTATTCACCAACACTGACTCGACCTTTCTTGATTGTGTTGCGAGCCTCCTATGTTATCTGCGGTATGGCTTTATCTCCTCCCATTTGATGGTAAGTGTCAAAGTACCACATTCCCATCATCTTTAAGATCCGCAGTGTATCGCGCTAGTCAAAGTCGAACACTTGCTTTTTTGATAGCTGCTGAAATCTCTCTTTCTAACCTCGTACTCACTTTTGCACTTCATCAGAAATCTTCTAATGAAGGCACATGTGCGTACTCTGGGAGATCGTCTTCTGGCTACTCAAATGGATCGAAGTTCAGCCGTGCGGGGAGAACTCTTGCTCATACTCGGATAACATTTGCATCTCCATCCCCGAGCTCTATGAATGCTAATGCATTTGTAATATCCACAGTGATTGGGAAGAAGCCCGTAGACTTGTGCCGCTTTGGTGAAGGTCGTGTAACTCCACAAGTTGCTGCTTTCGGCTCCATGGTGATCAATCTATCATTCGGATACAGGCATCTTTATTGGTTCTCGAGAAAATCCCGTAACCACGAGGTATGTGAAATCTACAAATTGAATGAATAGATTACCAATCTTGGACACTGACTTCCCCATGCTTCCTTGCTTACCTGTTGGCCTTCAAGTCTTTTTGTCAGCCTGAGATGAAATCGTAGAAGAATTCATCGTTGACCACTTTGAAATCTTTCTCACATGTGCGCAGTACGATGTAAGTTATGGGTAGCACTCGAAAATGGGGTCCTTAGAAAGAACACCACATCTATCCAGCTTGGAAAAGACGCCTTGTGAAGCTGCAACATACACCAAGTAGGAAGTCATTTTGAAGCTGAAAGTACGCTTCACGTTCCGGAGTTGCTCACCAATGTTGTTGCTTAATAATAATTTCCGACCAATTGATTATGGAATCAACCTTGTTGACTTTAATGGTCTGATGAAAGCATACATCCATGTACGGAAAGTGTAAGCATTCGCCTCGCCATTCATCTGCATAGCAATTTGACAACATCATCTACCTCCTGCACCAAATTGGACCGCGGAAGAGTTCTCGGGAACTTTGAAGGAGATCTAGGCTTCTTCATGTATCGGCTATTCATTATGCTCATGCAATCAGCTCTATGCTTCTCCCCTGTTGTCGGCATCCGAAAGACTAATGGAAGTCACCACCTTTCATGCTTTGGAATCTTGAAACAATAATTGATGAACTCTGCGTCAAGCGAATTATTGTCTTTCGTAGCATCACATGCTTGATCTGGATGAAGGATGGTAAGATCTAGCGCACTCCATAACAAACTTTGGCAACTGGGTTGTACATGGAAAAGTTGCAGCTCGGATAATTCCACTGCTTTTAACCGCACGCATGAGTGAAGTCTTTCCCGCTCTGGATCTATCAATCAAATCGGAAAGAGGTTCCGGGCCTAGATCTGTGTCTCCTATGTCTGCAAGTTTGGAAGCGATGCATGACTCCATCGTGCTTTCTTTTTCATCTCTCTTCGCCATGGCTTTGTCTATCTTTGTCTGAATAATTCTTTTTCTTCTTACTTGGCCGGATTTCTTCAAAATTGGTGCAGATCTGGACAATTCTTCAGATTCGGAGGATATATGCAATGTATTGGACATTGATAAAAGCTCCTTTTCTTTTGTAAAGCACCTTGTAATGAATTCTGTAATTTATTGAGACAAAAATGGCCTTAGGAGCATGAATAGTGAATTTTAATTGTAAAAATCTACACTTTTTTCAAGCTGCTTTGCCCCAAAAATGGTGTTTAATTTGCACATAAAGAGAGCATGAATCCTTTGACAACACACGAGCACTGTAACACCTATCGAAACAATTATGCGAGACAAAGATCACCTCCTTCAAAGCATGCACGCCAAATCTGGAAGCTTTTAGCCTTGTTACCACCTTGCCTGAGCAAAATCCTTCTTCAAATGGGGGCGCACTTTTCCTCTTGGCTGCGATTCTTTACTGTGAATTAAATAATTCACCCATATGGCTTGCCCATGCTTATATAACCCTCACAATTCTATAATTAATAATTCCCCTAACAATTAAAGGCAATTAATTAATTAAAAATCATGCTCTTCTCTTTTAAAAATAGCATGTTTAAGGACAGCCATCCAATAAATTAAATTAATCCAATTTAATCCTTCACACTTCACTTCACTTAAGCTTCACAGTGTGCCTTGACTATGACCATAGCCTTTGAAAATAGAAATTAATTTAATGATTTAATGCCTTAAAAATCATTAAATATGTCCCAAATAGGGCGCACTTTTTGAAAGAAAGGGGCAGCCATTAAATAAATTAAATTTAATGCATTTAATCCATTTCTTTTATTCCCCTTTTGACTTGTTGACTTCTTCCAAGCTTGGGTGCACTTTTTAGAAGAATAAATTAATTAAAATAATCACTTAAAGGCTGCCATCATCTCACCGAAAGGGCGCACTTTTTGCACAATATAATTCTATTTTAAGAATTTTTCATAATGGGATTCTTTACCTACAGGCGAGGCACTAAAATCCCATGATCCACTTAAGTGATTTGACTTTGACAATGGGATTATTTACCCCGCAAGGCAGGCACTAAAATCCCATGATTTCACTTAAGTCACTTTCCTTTTATTTTATCATGGGAATTTTTACCCTATGAGGCGAGTAATAAATTCCCACACTGCTGCTGACCTCTAACTTTCCCACTGCAGCTTAAGTGAATTTTATATCACGGGAAAAAGTACCTGCTAGGCAGGTATAAAATTCCCACCTTGCTGCTTGCTTGTATTTTCCCATTGCAGCTTAAATCCTTTGTTTTCCAAAAATGCTGACCCCCCATGGGGGCTTTTCCGTGCACGACTTCACTTTTTCCCAGTGATCCAGACCTCGATGGCGACTTCCTCCGGGCATAACGTGCGTATATGTTTTCCAGCTGCTCCAGGCCAAAAATCGGGCTTACCTGGCAAAGGAATTGTTCTAGAGAAATTTCACAGAAAACGAAACGGGACAACACAAAAACATGAAAAATTGCCAAAAGTTACAAATAAAGCCCAAAACTTATTCCAAGTTAAAACCCTTCAGGTACATAGGAATAATGACATGTTTGATCATAACAGAGTTAAAACGGAGCGCAAATAGCCTCAAAAAGGGCTCAAAATAATTAAATACAAATTTCCCATGAGAAAAATCCCGACGATAGAATATAACAATTTTGGGCATCTGGGTATTTTGGTTTTGATGAGTGGGTTATGGATGTAATTTACATAGTTCATACCTTTATCCTAGTATTGCAAAGTGTAGACACAAAATCATGCACTTGGGTACATTTCTAGGTCCTAAAAGCATACTAGTATTTATATTATTCCTAAGCAAGAAAACTATTGGTTGATAACTATCTTTGGCCTCTTTTCTTTGTCTTTTGTTTTCTCTTTGGTCTTAAACACCCTATAGCCTAATCATAACTTTACTTATTTATATTTTATGGCTTCATACACTAATGCCCAACCGGGATAGCGGCGCCCAAGTGCTCTTGTATTTCCTAAGAACCCCGGACCCTTTCTTATCTTACTCTTTTTGGGTCTCTTTTATATTTTTAGAATATTTTCACTTATGGGTCGACCTTCCAGTTTTCAATTACAAAATTCAAACAAGGGAATCATATAAATACATAGTTATGTTTTCAAAATGAGGGACCAAGTACTAAACATTACTATCATCACCTAAGCTTTCATTCTAAAGGCACTAAATTGTTTTAAAGGCATCCCTCTAACATCGATCAAGGGACAAAGGATGCATACATTGCATAGGAAGGGGACATTCATTTTATTCCATCCACATATTCTAGTACATCGCTACATTCTAGCTACTGACTTGTTATCAAGTGCAACTTGCACAAGGAATCCTAGGGCATCATTCTTACACACACGAGAGAGAAGAATGACATGGATTTATATGATGTAGTGCAGTGTTGGGTGATAAGTTCACTCTCAGGGTGACCAACTGAGTCGGTTTGACTCAAAAAAAATTATTTTCCTTTTTTGGCTTGATGCGGTTTCGGGCTTGTACATATGAATTTATCTTTTGCGGGTTACAAGTATTGTAGTCATTTTTACACCCATCGCAAAGGAAAGAAATCCCTTGTGCGTCGGCCTATCACCTAGCGCATGGACCTTGAATGCTCACCCAAGCCACACATGGGTGTCGAGTCTCTCTTTTATGTGAGTTAAGTGGGAAATCATCATCTATGTCATGAACTTAATAAATAAAGGAGGAAATGAGACATATAAACATCATATGGCTTAGAATGACCTCTAGACAAATGTATTCATTACAAACAGAGGGTACTTATAGACAAAGAGATAGAACAACAACGGAAAGGAAAATACATAAGGATTTACATATATTCCATAACATCCATGAACAAAAATGAATAGATATAGATATGAACTGAATCAATTACATTCCTACTCATTCATATTTGTAACCTCATTACATTCAATGGATCCATTAGACTACCACAACTTGATCAGACCGAAGTCATACATCACAGCAGGGATCATGTCCTTCATCCATACAAAGAAAAATTTATATCCCAGTCCCTTAATACATTACTTCCTTATATATCCTCTACCCAATCCCACAGAGTTCTCACAGTATTTCTGTAGAGCTCCGCTCTCTATATTCTCCTCCTGTCTATCCGATCTATCTATATCTTTTTCTCCTACAGGCACTCACATATATAGGCATCCCAAAGTTCCAACTCATCCTTTTGCATCCTCAAATCTGATGCCAACTGTTTGAATGTGGTCCTCCATGGGAGCCATCTCCTTCGGGCCTCGGCTCTCCAATTTTTCTACGATGTCTTCTAGAACCTTCTAACGCAAGGCATATTCCTTTTGTGGGCATCACGTTATCGGGATGGCACCTTATTCACTCTGCGTGCAAAGTCGAGTCATGCTTTTCTTGTGTCCTTCCCAAAATACCCAATATGGCTAAGTCCTAAAACGTGTCCACATGCGTGCCACAGTTTTCTTAAACCCTTCCTTAAACCATGTCCTTTGCACCTTATCCTTGTGCACCCTTCTTCAACTAGGCCTTGCACACCTACGCACCTTTTTGTACTTAGCCAATATTTTGGGTCCCAACATCACCCCACACTATGCCTGTTCTCCGTCCACGGGAACACTTCTCCAATGAATAAATAATTATAGTAGACTTATATCTTGGAAAAAGAATAAGGGGATGAAGAATTTGGGAAAGAAGAAAGAATGGGGAAGTGATGGCATTTACTTGCAATAAGCTAGGAAAATATTTTTGCAAGTCGACCTCCAACTTGTTCCAGGCATTGACTTCGTTCTGCGCTCTCTGGCAGAGGTCACCGACTAGGGCGCTTACCTCCCCAAAACTCATTCCATCTCCTTGAGCGCTCATAGTGTCAACAATTTTCTCCAACTCCTTGCCCACGTCCTCAAGTGCATCCATCCTTCTAGTAATCTTTGGGTAT